>APFE030090163.1:43845-127938 GCA_000404065.3 Pinus taeda
TGATGTTTTAATGGAATTAGATTTTTACATTATATAAAGAAAGAATGAGAGATTTGAATAGATAACCCTTATTCAACAAAAGAAATTATTGGCATGGCTTTAAAGTTTATAAGTGTTTATTTAGATACTTAAATAAATTTATGGGAAAAAGTTAAGAATTGATTAGAAAGATGTTGATATTGTTAAAGATTATGTTGATTCTGATAAAGTAGTATATTATTAAATGAAGTGTCATATTTTTAATTCTTGATTAAATAAAATATAGAATAAATTAAAAGATGGTATTTTCAATTGATTCTTACAGTATTTCTACACTTGTTCATGTTGTATGGCTTTCTACATAACGATTTTCATCACAATGATTGAGATTTATAGCTAGTATCTTGGAGCTTTCAAATCACATGGGATGATACATCTTGATGATTCCTCTTCAAATCATGGTATTGTACTATTTGATACGGGTTTTTTGTTTGGGAAATTGTCACTTCTCCTTATTTGAATAACTATGCTCACTATTTTAGTGGTCTTTTCACATGTATTTACCTTGTTGATCGCCCTTTCGTTACATATCACTCTCATATTGGAGCATTTTGTCTCATTAAGATGTGGTTTTTAGTGTTCTTTCTTATAATGGATATTCAATTGATGATTCTAGTGCCACAAAGGGTAAGATGATGGTGTTTCATGATGATTGGTGTTTCCTAATGATCTTTTCATTATGATGTTATAGTATTGGTATTACTAGGATGAGTGTTGTACATGACTCTCTTGCATTAGATGTGTTGTGAGGAAATACTCAATCACTAGATGGATTAGGATTTTCTTATGATGTTGATGTGGTTAATACTAGATGCTTAATGGTTGTGAACTTTTCCTTCATGGGATTATCCTAGGTGTTATGACTTGATATTGCAACATTTATTAAGCATCACCTAGTGGATCGTATTTAAGAATATTAGTACCCTTTTGGTTGTATTTCCTAATCATTAGTCATAAGGTGGAGCTTGTGAGTGGTAATACATATATATTCTATGATTAACCCATTTTTTAAGATTTTATGAGTTGTTAATCATGTCACAGTATTTTTATGGTGGACCCTTGATCCAAACATAGGTGGAGATTTTATTTTATCATTGTTTCTTTATCATGCTGGTTTTTGCTAGAAATAACTAATTTTTTACATGGTAAAATGTTTGTTGTAGTGCACCCTCTACTGACACACACATTCATGTTTATTTAATCGTTTACGACTATTGGTAGGTTGCACTATGGTTATATTTGATAATTAACTATTGTGCATATATATTGAGGTTTATTTAATTATTTAATTATTGTATCAACTATTTTATTACCTTTAAGGCTAGTGGTTTGAACACCCTACTTCACATGGTCTTTGGTCACATTTGAAGGGATCTATTTGAGGGTTATTAATCATTTTTTACGGCTATGATTTTCATAAGAAATTTAGGATTATGAATTTTGCATGTACCCTTGAGGATGAAGCATTAGAGGTATGAAATCATGGTAGAAAATAAAATTATTCATTTCTATATTTTATTCAAGTATTAGTGAAGCTTTGAATCCTCAATATGAATAAGGAAAGTTTGAGAAGGCTTTTAAGGATCATAGGATAACCACAAGTGAACAAAAAAATGTTGTTGAAGCATTTGCCTCATTCCTTATTGGAGATCAACATGTAATGGAGCCCCTCATATTTCAATTGAATACCTACATGAAGAGGGCGTTACTAGTTATGGAGCATCCGTTTCATCCACTCAGGAAGTTTAACAATGGGTAAGTTTTATTACTTCTCATAATTCTATTCTAATGAAGTATTTTCTTCTGGTTTTGAGGAATGTAATTTAGAGGGAATAAGAATCATATTTTGATGTGTTTGTAGGAAACCATGTAGATTATATTTTATTATTTGTAATTATTTTTGAGATGTTGATTTCTTTTCTTTTAAGGAGACTCTATATAAAATTCTAGTAGTGAAATTTTGAATATTACAGTGCATGATTTTGGAAATTTAGACAACCTTATGTTGTGGATGAACTTATAAAAAATGAGAGGTAAAAAAATGGTATAACCTTTTTTCCTCATACATAATTCATAATTTTGTTTTATTTTAACTTTTGCACCATTTTTTTACAGAGATAATGAAAATAAGATTATTCATCTTTTACCATACACACTTAAAAATATATATATAATTTGGATGATGAAAAGATTGGAAATTTACATCCATCTAATAGTATGATTTATATCATTCTACATGTGGTTTTTACTTAGAAAGTGTGTTTTTTCCACTGGAATTTATTTAGAGAATAAGGATATTGAGTTCATATTTTATGACAAAATATGGTGGCTGGATCTAATTACTTCTAAGGGATACAAGGCTATCACTCAAAATCTTGAAATGACTTATAATTTTACTAAATTACACACAACATGCATTAAAGGGCTATTGATGGGTCTACATGAAGACATATGATTGCTTTAGTTGGGGAGATATTTTTGGTCTAGGAATTGGCATCCTTTTCACCACTCTTTTTCTTACCAATTTTTCCCTCATAACCACATCCTTTTATTACATTGCTCATATTTTTAACTAAGCCATGCCATTATAATTGACGTAGTTTTACTTGCATTTGATGAAGGATAATTTTTTTGCATGTCTTTCTGACAAAATGATAAAGAAGAATGATTATAGGATATCCTACTTGGTTAGGACACTATCATTCCAGACAATGCAATGTTATTTTTCATGTATTTCTTGACCTTGTTACACCAACATTATTATGTTGTTGATACTCTATTTTGTGCAACAAAATTCTTGTTGCTACTTTGAGAAGTTGATGTGTATGTTGTTATTTATAAAGGTTAAATATGACCATTGTGCTAGTAGGATTGAATTTTCTTGATAAAGTGATCAATTTGGCCACAACAGTTATGATTCCCAGTATTTTAGCTACTCGCTAAAAAAGGCACCTATTATGGCATCAACTTTATTAGAAAATAATTTGTTGTAACTTGTTTTAGGAAAAGACTTAGTTTGAACAACTTGAGAATAGAAACATTATCATGGGTTTTCATGATTCTAATGCCAAGATTAGATAGAAGGGATATTTCTTCCCCATGGAGGGGTTGACATAATTGTTTACAAACTATGCAACGTTGTATTTTATTTTTAGAGCTAATGTAATCCTTTAAGATCTTGTGGTCCATTTGTAAACTTATTTGTTAGCTTGTGAGTTGTAATTTCATAACCTCCCTACCAAGGAGGTAGGTCCCTCCTCTTTTCTAGGGATAGATTTGTTTTTAGAGGTAGCATAGTCACTTTACTTAATTTTCTTGTAGGTTATGGTGTTTAAATTCCTATTATTTTTGTTTACTATTGTTACAATATTCTTGTTTGATATAGTGTTGTTACTGCTTAGCTGAATTAGTTTGTACAATACTTAAATACAAGCTACGCATATTCCATTATAACTAATACTAGATTGATCCTTATTCATTATGTGTTCCTATTAGTGTTTTATTTGCTGCTACATATTTATAATTCATAGTTGTTACAAAATAATAGCTATTTATTATTACAAGATGATACACTATATTATGGAGTTGACTATTTGATTTCATTTGTGATTTCTAGCATAAGGGTTGATGATTATGTGCGGTTGTGGTTGAGTTACTCTATGCAAGTAATGAATCAATTTCAAGGAGTGTTGTTGTTGTTTTACAATAGTGATCTTAAATAGATGAGTGTGTTTTCATTCTACAAGTTTTATTTCCATTTCAAGAGTTGTGTGCATAGAATAATTTTTATTCAAGTGTGGGTTTGATAGTGAGACCTTCACTTGAATTGAATTACCTTCTTGAAAGTGTAAATAGTCACATTAACCTTGGGTTTCATTGACTTCCAAGTTTTTGTAGATGAACCTTAGCGATAATTAGGAACTAAACAATGTGAGTTGCAAATTGATGCTTTCATTTACTATTAATGGTAACATTAAAATAAACATACTTACCACATTTGATAATTTATGTGTGAGTGAATGAATTATTTTATTAAGACAATCAATTTTCACAATTATACCCTAATTTTAAATCCAACATGATGGCATGTTTTTATTGTTGTAATTGATTTAACAAATCACCAATCATCAGAAAGGGGTACCTATTCTAAAGAATATTCATATTTTATACTCTTTAATTGATGCAAATTCTCTAGGTCCCATCCTCTTCGGTACAATTATGATAGGTGACTCACAAAGTGATGTACCTGATTGAATCACACCCTACTTTAGCTATTGGTACAACTATCTTTTCTCTTATCTTTCTTGTAAAATAATTTTTTTGTACAACCCAATATTCTGTAATGGAGAGTTTGGAAATAATTTGATTTCATGCTCCATTTTCATCTTGGATGATATCCATTTAGACTTCTAAAATATTCCCATATATGCTTATCGCAAGTCTTTTAGTTCTTACCTCTTCTCCTTACTACACCCCTCTATGGATTCCATTTCCTTTACTAACTCCTAACTAGATTGATTTTATCTTAAAAATAGTAAAACATATTTTCTACTATGATTGATCAATTTCTTAGACTAGTTGGCGGTTACTAAAACACCTTGTACTCGTATTTATGTGCATTCATAATGAATGATTGTACATAATTAGTGAGGTGGTAGCAATTGGTTGTTTGCATGGAGATTTCATCATGCATAAATATGTAGGGACACACAAACACAATTTCATGTACATCAAGTGGAACTACATCTAATTCTACTTCACCAATAAATTAACAATAATAGTGAATATTATTCCACAATATACTATTACCTTGATTTTCACATCATTATTTACACATCATAATGGAAATTGGATAGGATTATCTTGAACCTTCAATCCAAGTTTGTTGACTTGATCCATTGCTATAATATTAAACTATGAGTTTGAGTCAAACAACACATTGATCTTTTCCTTCTTGACTTGGATATCAATATGGAGGATTTTGTTCATCTCCTTCTCTTCCTAGTCATGAAGGTTGCTCATATTCACTTCCCCGTGCATTGAGATATATTATTCCACAATATTCTGTTACCATGATTTTCACATCATTATTTACACATCATAATGGAAATTGGATAGGATTATCTTGAACCTTCAATCCAAGTTTGTTGACTTGATCCATTGCTATAATATTAACCTATGAGTTTGAGTCAAACAACACATTGATGTTTTCCTTCTTGACTTGGATATCAAAATGGAGGAGTTTGTTCATCTCCTTCTCTTCCTAGTCATGAAGGTTGCTCATATTCACTTCCCCGTGCATTGAGATATAAACAAAATTATTTTCCACATCAAAGTTATTTTCTACTTGATTGCTGAAAATTTTGGAAAGAAAATTATTTTTCTTCCCAAGCTTATTGTGGTTCTTTGGGTTCATCTCTCGATACAATTTCCAACACTTCTCCTCAATGTGACCATCAATGTTGTGATGATTACAATGATCAATAGGATTGTTACATTGATGTGCAATAGCCACTATATTCTCGTCCTTTCCCATTTCCCACTTCATCTCTTCTTTAGAATCTTCTTGCCTTTTATTGAACTTTCTTTTAGCCCATGTTTCCCAAATATTATTATTGTACACATGCCTCCTCCACTATTCTTAGTTTTAAAAAAATTGCTTTACCATTGTAGATGGTTATGCATATCCTTCGATACTTGAGGAGTACATCTAGGCTCTTGGGAAAGATACTCATCAAAATAACCATTGTAGTATATTTAATGTTGTACTCTTCTACATTTTTCCCATGAATTTCCATAAAGTAATGCCATAAACTTCATTGTCTTCTACATGCCTGATAAGGTGGAATTTGATACTTATGGTGGTTTTAAAATCCTCCCATTTAGTTACTAATGTATCATTCTCAAGCCTAAGTGTCTCTATATGGCATTCTTATTAGGTTAGGACATGACCCTCTAACGTCAACCAAGAAAATGATATTTGATATATCTCATCTACATGGTGAACACTAAAATATACTCTAGTTGTTGCAACCATATAATTCAATTTTAAGGCATTGATCTCACCTTGGTATACCTTTATTTCAACCTTTTCTTCCATGTAACTCAAAAGTAGGGGGTTGTTTCTTGGATTCTTTCCTACACCCTTTTTTTGGGTTTTCATGGTCCCCCAATTTTCCTCCATGTTAGAACCTCCATCTTCTTTGAATCCAAACTTGTTTGTTAGATCTTCCATAAAGAGGTCCATGTTGTGGTTAATCTCCAATACTTGTGCTTCTAACCTCCACAAATTTTCCTTTATCAACTTAAAATCACTATGAATAAGTTCAATAGCATAAGTTTTATAGGCTTGACTTTAAGACATAGTTAGGATTGTGTGGCTTTCATCTTAAACAAGTTCATAAATCCTATATAACTTCTCACAAAAATTTAACAATTTCAATTTCAAATTTTGACAACTTAAATTTTAATTAGAATATATTTAAAAAAATCATAATAAAAAACAAAAAATCTAACCCAGTAAATTCCATTCCTACACAGGTCTTTATTCTTATCAACTAGTAACTTAAACTAGTATTAACAATGAGACAAAACAAAGATTAAAAAATTAGTAATTTATTAATTATTAATATTGAGAAACTAGTCAATTAACAATGAGACAAAACCAGGATTAAAAAAGTGGATTGGAAATTGCTTTATGTTAAAGTAATAACTATAAACAATTATAGCTTCGTTAAAAAAAAAAAGAGTGTCGATGATAAGAGATCCAATAAATTGTAAAGCTATGATGGTTACACTTGAACCAATCATTGCCAACAATAAGATTTCGAAACTGAAACTAAATGGCGCATAACAGTGAACACATTTGGCATTTCACAAGCGATAAGCAGAAATTTGAATGGGGTGCCCAGGATAGACTGTCCTCGTTATTGATAGGCGGAAGAGGGAGTCAGAGAGAAGATTAGATTCTTAAGTGATGAAATAGGCATAAAGGGCAACAAAAAGCTCTAGTTCCAACGTAAGCTAATATTCGGAACTGTTAGAATTTTATTTCAGAACGGACCAATCAATATACGAGGCAAATGAGGAAACGAAAAGATAGAACGAAACCTAAGAAATACTTTACTCTTATTTGACATTCACCACTTCTGCAAGAGCTGGCGCATTTCTGAGCTGATCTCGTTCATTGTTTTTAAACTAGTTTACAGTGTCGAATTAATTTTATGCACCTGGTAGGCCATTGCCGATTGACAAGCCATCCGTGAGAGACAAAGGGAATAAGAAGCCCACAAGATGTCCAGAACAGAAACTCCCATTGATGGAACTAAAAGACTAACAATATCTTAAGAAAAAAATACGTTAAGATATTAAAAAGTTAAGATATTAAAAAGTCTATGCGAAGGTTCTCATATGGAGGGAATCACGCCCGCCCACATTTTTTTATATTTTTTTAATATATTGCACATACGTAGGGGATTCGTGGCCAAACTTATGCCCACAATTATGTGGAATATATTCAGGCCATTAAAAAATTGAGTCCTGGTGTTGATAGTGCATTGGGAAGGAGGAGTTTCTAATTCTAAGACGGCGACGACGCATATTTTGTTTTTGTTTGGATGGACCCAAAGTTCTCCCATCCGAGGGATGAGTTAGTATTTTCTTGGCATGTTCGAAAATGATACCGGCATGCTTGCTCGGTCTTCACCCGTGCGTTAATGGGACTAAACCCACTCAATCTGAGTGAGCAGAATTACTTAAATAAGATTACATCATAAATATTAATAATAAATAATAAATCATTGTGGTGACATTGAACTAAATTGGATTAATTGAAACTGAATTAGGATATTTAGATGAATAGTTTTAGCAAGTGGTTGGAATTAGATTTTCCAACACTCCACTTAATTACAACTACATAAAACTTCAATTAAAATGTCCGTTAGTCTATGTCTAAAGTGACCGATTTAGCTACAATAGTTTCTTGTTCCAAGAAAAGACTTAGTTTGAACAACATGAAAATGGAAAGATTAGCATGGTTTTTCATTATTCTAATGCCAATATTAGATAGAAGGGATAAATATATAAGAAGGGATATCTCTTCCCCATGCAATGTCGACATCATTGTTCTGAAACTATGGACCTTTGTGTTTTATTTTAAGAGCTAATGTAATCCTCTAAGAGATTGGGGTCCATTTGTAAACTTATTTGTTAGCTTGTGAGTTGTAATTTTCTAAGCTCCCAACTAAGGAGTTAGGTCCCTCCTTTTTAGTTGGGATAGATTTGTTTTTAGAGGTAGCATAATTAATTTAATTGTTTTTCCTGTAGGTTATGCTATTTAAATTCCTATTATTTTTGTTTGTTGTTACTACAGTATTCTTGTTTCATATAGTGTTGTTACTAGTTGATTGAGTTAGTTTGTAGAATACTTGAATACAAGATACTCATATTCCATCATAACTAATACCATATTGATCCTTATTCATTTTTTGTTTCTATTGTGTTCTATTTTCTACTACATATTTATGATTCATTGTTGTTACAAAATATAAGTTAGTTATTGTTGCAAGATGATACATTCTATTATGGAGTTGACTAATTGATTGCATTTCTGATTGCTAGCATAAGGGTTGATGATTATGTGCAGTTGTGATTGAATTATTTTATGCAACTAAGGAATCAATTTCAATGAGTGTTAGTTTCCTTTTACAAGAGTGATCTTACAATGGATGAATGTTATTTCATTCTGCAATTTTGATTTCCATTTCAAGGGTTGTGTACAAAGTCATTTTATTCAAGTGTGGGTTTAATAGTGAGACCTTTACTTGAATTGAATTCTGTTCTTGGAAGTGTGAATAGTCGCATTAATACTAGGTTTCATTGACTGCCAAGTTTCTGTAGATGAATCTTAGTGATAATTAGGAACTAATCAATGCCATATGGGAATTGATGCTTTCATTTAAATCCAACATTATGGCATGTTTTTCTTGTTGTAATTGATTTATAAATCACTAATCATGAGCAACGAGTACCTATTCTAAAGCATAATCATATTTTACACCTTTTTAATTGATGCAAATTCTCCAAGTCCCATCCTCTTTGGCACAATTGTGATAGGTGACTCACATTGTGAGGTACTTGATTGAATCACGCCCTACTTTAGTTGTTGATACAATTATTTTTTCACTTTGCTTTCCTATAAAATAAAATGTTTGTACAACCCAATAGTTTGCAATGAAGAGTTTGGAAATAATTGGATTTCATGCTCCATTTTCATCTTGGGCGATATCCCCTTAAGTTTCTAAAATACTCCCATATATGCTTGTAGAAAGCCTTTTAGTTCTTATCTCCTCTCCTTAGTACACCCCTACAGGGATTTCTTTTCCTTTACTAACTCCTAACTAGATTGATTTTCTCTTTAAAATAGTAAAACATATTTCTTACTATGATTGATCAATTTCTTAACTTGGTTGTTAGTTACTAAAACATCTTGTGTTAGTGTTTATGCACATTGATGATGAATGACTTTCCATCCTTATTGAGGTGGTAGTAATTCGCTCTTTGCATGGAAATTGCATCATGCATATACATGTAGGGACACCCAAACACAATTTCATGTACATCAAGTGGAACTACATCCAATTCTACTTCGTCCTAAAAATAAAAATGATAGTAAATTTTATTCCACATTAGTTTGTTACCTTGATTTTCAAATCATTATTTATACATCACAATGGAAATGGGATAGGATTATCTTAAACCTTCAATCCAAGTTTGTTCGCTGGATCCATTACTATAATATTAACATATGAGTCCGAGTCAAATAACACATTGATCTTTTCCTTCTTGATTTGAATATGAATATGGAGGAGTTTGGTCATCTCCTTCTCTTCCTAGTCATGAAGGTTACTCAAACTCACTTCCTCATGCATTGAGGTGTAAACGAAATTATTTTCCACATCAAAGCTATTTTCCACCTGATTGGTCAAAATTCTAGAAAGAAGATTATTTTTCTTCCCAGCCTTATTGTGGTTCTTTGTGTTCATCTCTAGATGAAATTTCCACCACTTCTCCTCAATGTGACTATCAATGTTGCAATGATTTCAATGATCAATAGGATTGTTACATTGATATGCAATAAACACTAACTTCTTGTCCTTTCCCATTTCCCACTTCATCCCTTCTTTAGAATCTTCTTGGCTCTCTTTCTATTTTGAGCCACTTGATTGCCCTTTATTTTAGCCCATATTTTCCAAGTATTATGTACACATCCCTCATCCATTATTTGTAGTTGAAGAAAAATCGCTTCAATTTTGTAGATGGCTATGTGGACCACTAGATACTTGAGGAGTAGATCTAGGCTCTTGGGAGAGGTACTCATCATAACGATCATCTTAGTATATTTAGTGTTGTACTCTTCTACATTTTTACCGTGCTTTTTATTGAAGTAATGTCATCAACTTCATTAGTATTTTATATTATTGATAAGGTGGAATGGATATTTATGATGATTTTAAAATCCTCTCATTTAGTTACTAATGTATCATTCTCCAACCTAAGTGTCTCCATATGGCATTCCCACTAGGTTATGACATGGAACACTAACGTCAACCAAGAAAATGATATTTTATATTTCTCATCTGTGTGGTGAACACTAAAATGTAATTCTAGTTATTGCAACAAATAATTCAATTTTAAGGCATCGATCTCACCTTGGTATACCTTTATTTCAACATTTGCTTCCATATCATTCAAAAGTGGGTGCTCTTTCCTCGATTCTTTCCTAGACTCTTTTTTGGGTTTTCATGATACCCCAATTTTCTTCGATGTTGGAACCTCCATCTTCTCTTATTTGGAACTTGTTTGATAGTGCTTCCATGAGGACCATGTTGTTGTTAATAGCCACTACTTTTTCTTCAAGCCTCGAGGATCTTTACTCTGCCGACTTAGAATTATTGTGAATGTTTTCCGGCATTCATTTTAGGGCATGGCTATGATTTTGTGTTTTCATTTTAAACAAATTCATAAATCATGTACAACTTCCCACAAAAAAATTTGACAATTTCAATTTCGAATTTTAATCTTATAGTTTAATTTTAATAAATAAATAGAAATAAAAAGTAAGCCCCAATATACCTAACAGAGAGAGCCAATCATTCCCAATCTCATTGCAGTGCTCATTGCCAGGGAATGTTCTCAGAATGAAGAAATTGCTGTAACCTTGTAGGATGGGAAGGAAGGAGTATCAAACCTATCAACAGATGATGCCATTCATGAAACAGATGCCTATCACCTTTAGCCTTGGACTTCACCTTTTGCCTTCATCAAGAGAATCAACAAGGGCAATAGAAAGGAGGATTGAATTAGCCTTTTGCCTTTCAACAGATGACAGGTACAAAAGTGAAACAGATGCCATCTTTTGCCAAAAGCCAAGAGAATATAACCCTTAGCCTTACCTTCAGACAAGTCCTACAAGCCTCACCTAACACTAGGACGGAATAACCAGGAGCCTTTTGCCAGATGCCTTGAATCTTGGAACCTTTAGATAGAAGACTTTACCCTTTTCCCTTTTGCCAGAAGCCAGAAATAACCTTTTATAAGAGCAAGATGAAAACAAAAAGTAATAAAGGTCCGGAGGGCTTGCGCTTCTGAGGGCAAGGGAGGCCTGTTTGTTTCTAAAAAGAAGAAAGTTCCCACCACCAACAAGCAACATCTGACGAATCCACATACACCACACACAGCAAGGGACAGCACAGGTAAGGGGACACCCGCATAGCCAACATAGCCCCGCTGAAAAAGCATAGTAACTCCCACCCTACCAGCCAGAACCGAATGAGCATACCAGTCACCAAGCATAGCTACTGACCCCCCTTCCCCCCTAACTACAGCCCCACTATGAGGGCTGGGTAATGCCTATGAGGGATTTGTAAAATAGAAAAAGGTGAACCAACTCTCAAGAGTACTTATTGGCTCGACCTACATGTACGCAGTGAGAAAACTATTACACGGTGATAAAGCAACCAACTTTAGGCTAGGTTCATTGATAGCCGGTTCATTTATATTGGATTCTCTTGATTAGCACCCACTTGATCGGTACTCATGGTAGGATGGTTTTTATTGGCACTTCATGATAGGATGAGAGGATGGTTTCCCCATAACTCTTTTCTTTTTTTCTTGAAAAGCCGAAGCATATGATGGACAAGTCACAGGGTAACGAGTCAAGGGTGGACTGTAAGTGGTGATAGAATGCGTTAGAAGGTAAATTGAGACAATTTTAGACATTCACTTAAGATCCTTTGCTCAACCTCTTTACTTAAGTTCCTTCGTACCCAAAGTTGGAATGTGAAGTCTTGATGGCGTATAACCACTTTTCACGTGAGCCTACTTTATCCTTCAAGTGGTAAGCATCCTCAATTCTTCAAGAAGTGAGCATATTTCTTATTACTTGATTATTGATTGAGTATCTCTTTCTTATAGTGCCCCCTAAGCCTGCTTTATATTGCTTTGCGAAAAGCGGGGTAATCAAATGAGTGGAGACCAAAGCAACATATATATATATATTTATTATATATATATATATATAATATATATATATATTTGCTTATTGGGCCAAGTGAGAGTCACAGGTTCCAAAGAGCAATTCCTCCCATCACAAGTTCTAGAGAGCAGAGTCATTCCTCCTTCCTTATAGAAAGAAACTATTCCTGCTTATAAACCATTCATTTAGTTGCTTTCGTATAAGATTCTTTTGAATAAGATTAAGAAAAGACAATATATCTTATTAGTCGCTGGTACTGACTTAACTACTTTATTTCATTAGGTAAGCATTCGTAAGCGTAAGGTGTACTATCCGTCAGATAGGGACCTTTACAAACCTTGATTTATTGATTGATTCGCCTCATATATATTGATATTGAGAACGTACTTTCACCAATCCTTATTTGAAAGGACGAAGTGTACTTTCATCAGCATCCTCATAGTTAATTCAGGGTAGGATACTAATAGCACTGATGATTGCTTAAATGACTTGCCTAGCGAGCATATTTCTATTTATACCAATCTATATAAAGTTGGACCGTTCTTTACCTTCAGGCAGGGTTAGGTGAAACAGGCTCAGGTGAGGTAGATTCAAGTGAGACAGGTGAGGTGGATCAGGTAGAGATCGCAATAACATATATATATATTTTATTACTAGTACTTACCTAATCACTTTCATTCAAGAGTGAGCCATAAGCGTAGAAGGTAAAGACCAATTAGACCTGCCTATGTAGGGCACCCTAACTCATCCATCGTCGTCATTGCATTCACTTGAGGTAATAAGGATCCTCATTGTAGTGCCTATTCTCTTGAGTAAGAAGCGTAAGATAAGGGAAAAAGAAATGAAAAACCCTATCGAGAAGGACCCTATCGGGAAAGAAAGGCATTGAACCTGACGGAACACAGTTACTACTGAGCTGCTGAACCATAAGCACCTGTATAAGACAGGACAGTAGGAATCCCAACAGCACTACAAGCAGAGACATCTTGCCTACCCCCTTACCAATGGTATTCACCCAATAGACATAGACATGAGGTAATTTTTTATAGGCTCACCCATCGGAGATAATTCCCTGTTACCAGTTGGACGTGACTAGCCGTAGATCCCCCGTGCCCAGGAATTAGGTGATGGTTATCCCACGTTTGTTACCTATCCTATTCTCATCCCCCATGCCAAAAGCTAAAGCGAAGAATAAGTCCCCTGAGCATAAGCGAAGAAGCTAGAGAGGTTTCTTTTATCCATTCTTTGAACAAGAGAAAGCCCAAAGCTAAAGATTGCATATTCAGATGGCAAATTACTACAATGGCAAAGTGAAGCATAGAGATGCGAGTATAAATCGATAACTGGTCACGTACAAAAGGTCAAGGGGGATTGAGCGCTTAGATTGAGCACTGAGCAGGGGTTCAAGAAATGAGACTTAAATGCTAAGCTGCACCTTTTTTGCTCATACTGCTGACTGGAAAAGACTAGCATCAACACCTAGATCACCTCTTGGATCGACTACCAGCATCGCCACCTGTAGACAACTGAGCACGTACAACTGGGTATCGGTAATGGTGTCTGCTGCAGGTTGAACCGATAGAACCAATATAAGTAAGAGCATTTCTTTCCACTTGTGTCCCCTTAGCTCTAGCGAATAAGCTCTTGTCTCCATTATTTGAATGTCGTTCTGTGCCTTAAGGTCTTAGGGTAAGTAAGTTACTAAGTCTCCATTCTTGTCATTTTCAACTAGTTCCCTTCCTTTCCTTTCTCCCAGAGCCTGAAGTGAAGAAGATAAGTATGGTAACTAGGTATTAACATAGCTTTAGCTCGTCGCTAACGTTGTCGACTTCGACCCTTCCTTTTTATATTATTAGCTAGCGTGACAAATTGATAAACAACCAGTAATCATTGTTGCCATAGAGCAGAGCCCCTCATTGCCAGAAGTAATTGACAGATATAGGGTCACCGATAGATAGAAGCCAGGAGATAGTCAGAACCCAGTTGGCATTGCCGAGAGATAGAAAGGGAATTACTTTTCAGGGAGTACTTTGATTTTATCATTGTTGATAAACCCCTTCCCTTCTTGTCATAGTTCCCATCATAGCCAGTGTTGTACATTGCTGAGTCCCTTGGCGTAGTCCCTCCTAGTAAAAGTACCCACAGTCATATTGAGGATTCAACAGACATAAAATCAATACATCGCAATAATCTGTCATATCGCGCATCTTTACGTTTACCTTTTCCATTAAAGAGGTGATCCTCCTTGCACTAGGAAGCGCAAGCCCCTCTGGGACCTTCCCATTCCCTATCCCATTCCCTAAATAAACAACCAGTGGAATCCATGTTTGTTTTGTTGTGGGACCGACCAGATTGAAAAACCTTTTCCACCATATTGGTGTTTTTCCCGCTCCGCTCTTCATTTTGAGGGGTTCGAGGAAGGAATAGATAAAATATGTAACGTGTCTTGAAGTGCAAGCCGATCAAATTCCATTCCTAAACATGATATTTATTCTTATCCTTATGTAGAGAAATTAGAAACTTATTAATTATTAGTATTGGGAAAAGTATCACTCTATTGAAAAGAAGCTAATCCATTAACAATTCGATTGAAAAATTCTTTGATGTTAAAGTAATAACTATAAACGACTATTGAAAAGAAACTATTCCATTAATAATGGGACAAAACAAAGATTGAAAATTTCTTTGATGTTAAAGTAATAATTATAAACAATTACATCTCCATGCAAAAAAAGAATAATGGGACAAAAGAAAGATTGAAAATTTGTTTGATGTTAAAGTAATAATTATAAACAATTACATCTCCGCGCAAAAAAAAAAAAGTCTCTATATGATAAGACATCCAATAATTTGTAAACTTGTGATTATTATGCTTAGAAATCATTCTAAACGAAAAGATTTAGAAATTGAAAATAAATGGCCCATACCAGTCAACACATTTGACATCTTCACAAGGGATAAAGAAAAAGCTTATTTGATTGGAGTGCCTAGGATAGACTATCCTCCTTATTGATACGTGAAGAGGGAGGCAGAGAAGATTAGATTCTCAAGTGATGAAATAGGCATAAAGGGAAACCAAAAGTTCTAGATCCAATGTAAACTAATATTTCCGAACTGTTAAAATTTCATTTCAGAATGGACCAATCCAATAAACCAGGCCATTGATGAAACGAAAAGATAAAACGAAACCTAAGAACTTACTTACTTTGATTTGACGTTCACCACTTCTGCAAAAGCTACGCATTTCTGAGCGGATCTCGTTCATGGTTTTTAAAATATTTTACAGTGTGCAATTAATTTGATACTTGTTGGTCATTGCCCATTGACAAACCATCCGGACGAGTAGAATCACATTCCCTGAGAGACAAAGGGAATAAGAAGGCCACAAGATGTCCAGAACAGAAATTCCCATTGATGGAACTAAAAGAGTGAACAAGACATTAAGAAGTCTATGCAGATATTTGACTCACAAAATTCTTCACCTACTTATGTGCAATATATTCTGAACATATAAATAATGTGGGCGGGCGTGATTATGATTTAGAACATGGAAACAAGATTATGATTTAGAACATGGAAACGATTCGTGGCCAAACTTATGCCCATAATTATGTGGAATATATTGAGGCCATTAAAAAATTGAGTCCTGTTTTGAGAATGGATTCAGAAGGAGTATCTAATTCTAAGACAACAGATATTTTTTTTTGGGTTTGGATGGACCCAAGGTTCTCCCATCCGAGGGATGAGTTACTATTTTCTTGGTAACTTCGAGAATGATACCGGCATGCTTGCTCGGTCCTGACCTGCCGACTGAGCATATCTCGATGTTCAACTATGCTGAGTGGCGATGTATTGATGATGAGCATATCTTGAACTTGATAATGTTCAAATATGCGAAGTGGCGATGTATGGATGATGGTGCCACGCACCCGATGGATCTGATACGCAAGATTGGGAGGATGGGAGGACTTAGTGATAGAAATTGTAAACGTTCGAGGATTGTTTTTTTATATTAGGAATCAGTTAAATAAGATTACATTGGAAATATCAACAATAAATAACTATAGTGAGACTGAAATAAATTTGATTAACTGAAACTTAACTCAGATATTTGGATGAATTGTTTGGATACTTAGTAGGTGGTCGGAATTAGATTCTCCAACACTGCCACTTAATTACAACCACATAAAACTTCAATTAAGATGCCGTTTGATCTATGTCTTATCTAGATTTATAATTTAAAAAAATTGATTTCAGCTAGATTTATTTTTCTTCTTTTCTTCTCCCTGATTCTATAGCCTATAGCCTCTAAATTGTTTCAACATTTGCTTATTGTTGTATCCTTCAAACCTTGTTTCAACATTTTCTTATTGTTGCATTCTTCAAACCTCAGTTTCCTCATTTGATGGTGCAAGTCTTCCATTATTCGAAGTTGTCTAAGTATGTCCTGGACTTCTTCAAAAAACGGCTTGTATCTAGGCTGTTGTCAAATACTATCTTCTTTAGTACATTTTTCATCATCAAGCTGCTGCAACATAAGACCATAATACAACTTCATCTCTTCACATCTCTAATACTTCAAAAAAATTATTAATATTTTCATCATCCAAGAAATCTTCAAGGATCATCGTTGAAAACTCTACGCATACCTTATCAAGGCATGGTTTTGCATAACATCATGTCTATATGATGTTTTTGGTGCATCCTCTGTAACCATTCATCATTAGTCAACAAGTCTTCATCAAAGTTTACATCAACAATATTAATTGTTGGATTCACCACAGTATTGAGTATTCCAATGACAACTTCACTGTCATTAGCGAGCTTTGTTGTTGGATTCACCAAATTGTCATTAACAAGCTTTGTTGCTGGAATTGTCAAATTGTTATCAACAAGCTCTATTATTGGATTCATCAATTTTTCATCGACAAGCTATGTTGCTAGAATCACCAAATTTTCATCAACTTGCAATTGTGCATAGTGGGATTCACAAGCATTTACACACTCCTCCTCTGATTCTTCTAGAAATTTATCACAAACATCATCCACTTGTGGCTAAGCTTAGTGAGATTCAATAAAAAATTTATCTTCAACTTCAATGCTCATGGTTACACCAAAACACCTCTCAAGGGTATCCCAAGCATCCTTGGATGTCTTGGCTTCTAAAATCAGTGGAAGACTCTTGGCTTTTCCAATTTGTTGAGTGCTAGTTATAGCTTAACAAACAAATGCACTTGCAGACATAGCAATTCTCTAAAACAAAAACATCTTTGTGACGGCTTCTTTACTATCATCTCTATCTTTGGCCTTGGCTATGGCTCATGGTGGCAGCTTGCAACAATAGTGGCTCAAGAATCTCAAAATTGATTCTCTTTCAATACAATCTTTATTGGAATTTCTCACAAGAACAAGACTTCCAGAAATGTTTTCGTGAAATCCTTAAAAAAAAAAATCCTATTCCATTAAAAAAATGTCTTTTTTTAATAAAATATGCTCCCTACTTTTTTAAAGGACTTAAAAAAAATGCTTATTTTACTAAATGAGGTGAGGAAATGTTTCCTAATCCTTCTCCCTAGAGTACAATTTGTATTTACCTATAAGCTATCATTTCAACCCAATTTTCCAAAGGACCCATGTCATGTGGTTTTGAACCTACTCTACAAAACTATATCCTTTTTCAACCCTTCCTCAACATCTATAGCCAATTATTACTTACAAGGTATGATGATGTCCTCTTCCGAATCCAACATGGAAAATTCATAGAGCTTTGGATTCTCTACATTCATTACTAAGTAAATGCACAAATATGGGGTTAGCTTGATTATTTAGGAATTACCTCCCACATTTTTCAGTATCTCAAAAATACCATATCTCAAAGTCTTGATTTCTCTTTCCTTGATCTTGTAGCATCTCCTTGTTTAATTGTAACCAAACTCTATATTCCACTATAAATAACCTCTTTGTACTATTTTGATCATCCATGACCTCATACTATTCATGTGGATTCTTTAGTGCCTCATATACTTGCAAATGAATCTAGCTAATTTTCTTAACACATTTTTCTAATCATAAAGAATCCCCTTTGAGATCCTCCCTCACACTCCTTACTACCAATATACAACATCCAAAGGTGAAGGTGGAAAACATCTAAAACATTTTTCAAATGGGGACTTGCCAATAAAAGTGTGCACTGCTTCGTTATAAAAGTGTTGTATGTGTGCTTGATTTTCATCCCAAATATCCGAATCTTTTTGCTTGTAACCCCTCAAAAGTTGCACCAAAGTCATGTTGACTATTATCTTCCCATTTATTTGTGAATGAAATTTTTTCAACATATTTAACCTTATGTCCATCTCCTTCTATAGCGTACTCCAAAAGACACTTAGAAATATGGTGTACCTATTTGAAACTAGTTAAAATAACAAGTTTGTTATGTATTTCCCTCTAACGGTCTTTTTGTAGGGCATGAGAATGCATATCTTGCTAAACCTTTCAACTACCACAAACAACTATTCATGCCCCTTTTTGGTTATTGGTAATCCACCAACAAATTCCATGGAAATGTTTTCCCATGGATGAGTGGGTATAGATAAGGGAAGGCATAGACCCTTTTTCCTATTACTAGGCTTGCTAGTAGAACAATGCATACACATCCTAATGGACCTTACTATATATTATTGCATTGTAGGAAAAAACAAACACCTTTATAATTTTACCATTGTCTTTTTTGCTTTGAAATTCTCTATAACCTTGGAGGAACACAAAGCTTGTCTAGCCACTCACCTTTAGGAACCCAATGCTTGTCTAACTATAGTGTAACCCATTCTAGAGATGACACTCAATGGTGTTTTCACCATCATATACATGTCTTTGGATTTGAAATTGCTAAAAAGCCTCCTTGAATTATTGATGCACTATATATGCCTCCTTCCATGTATCATGGCTGAAAGGATCCATGTTAATGAAATTCCCAAAGCTGTATTTTTTAAGTTGGTGGCCTTAAAAGTATGTCAACCAACTTGTTTGTTCTTCCCTTATACATGATTAATAAATGAAATTTTTTTAGGAACCTCATTCACTTTTAGTGTCTCTTATGTTATAGATTTATTTGGACCTACACACACTATAGTAGCTACTTATCTATGTGGATGAAGGTTTCCTTCCCCATCATATAATGTTTCCACTTTTGACAACTTGTACTAGGAAAAAGGTTTCTTGTATAGGTCAGGTAGTTCACGATTTCCCCATGAAATAATTTGCAATGGCAGCATGCATTCCTTCCTTCTTACTTCAATACCACTCCCATGGAATACCAACTTGTATGTCTCACCACATTGAAGGGTTGTTGCAAGTTTGGCAACATAAGAACAAGTCTTTGACTAATTTTATTGTTTAATTTTTAGAAGTCCTCTTGTTGTCCCTTCTCCCACTAGCAATTATTGCCACTCGTAGTTATAGCATGGAGTGGTGTCGTTACTACTAAACCAACACTATAAATTTTACCAGGTACTAAGTTGTCTCAATAATTATCCTAATTTCAAAGACATGTGTAGGCATTAACCACTTCATGATGGCCTTCACCTTCACAACATATATATGGATTGCCCCTCCAATAATAACATGGCGTAAAAGCATCGATGACTTATACACAAATTCCTATGTTTGAATATTTTTAAGTAGTTAGTGCTTGTACAAAGTCTCTAACACCTACATCAAGTGTGATATGTGCTCCTTCAAGTTAGCATTGTAAACCAATATAACATCGAAGTAAAAAATAACAAATGAATTTAGATAAGGAAAAATTATTTCATTCATTGGTCTCATGGATGTGGCTATTGAATTAACTAATCAAGAACAAACAAACATTGTATGGTTTTGATGGTAGTCTTCGAAGTGTCCTCTACTTTGACACAAAGTTGTGATTATACCTTGATTTTAAATCCATCTTGATGAAATATTTTTCCTTTTTTAATTGATCTAATTAGTCATCAGTATTAGGTAAGGGATACCTATTCTTAAGAATAATCTTACTTTACACCCTATAATTAATGCACATTCACCAAATCCCATTCTATTTGGCACAATTATAATGGGTGACCTAAAAGATGGGGTACTTGCTTGAGTCACAACCTATTTTAGCTATTGGTGCAATAACTTCTTCAGTTTGTTTTCTTCCAAAACAAATTTTTTATACAACCCAATGTTTGGAAATGGAGAGTTTGAAAATAATTAGATTTGGTGTTCCACCTTCTATTTCGAATGTATCACTTTAGGCTCCTAAAAGAATCCCCTCTATGTATGTAGCATGTCTTTAACTTCCTTTCTTTGTTTTCTACTACACCCATCCAAGGATTCCTTTTTCTTTATTGAGTCCTCATTAGTATAACTTCCTGTTCCAAATAGTAAAACATATTCCTTTCTATAAATGATCAATATTTTATCTTGGTTGGCATTCAACAGTGACATCTTACACTTTCCTTTATGTATGTTAATGATGAATCATTTTCCATCTTTGATGAGATGGTGGTGGTTGGCTCTTTTCATGAAGATTTCACTCTGTATATACATCTAGGGAACCCCAAATGATGCAGGAGCATCCAACTAAGGCACCATGACCGGGTGTTGGTCTTTGCCAGGTTGGAGAGTTGAGTTAACATATTGTTTGTCTTATATGTTTAGCTTGTCAGAGTAGGAGGTAGGATTTTGTTTTTATCTTAATCTTTGTATTAGTCAAAGGTAGTTTGGTCGGTTAGGGTTATTTACTTGTATGTCTTTAATAAACAGTAGATTAATAATTGTCTTGTCATTTTTAAGAGAAAAAGGAAATTGTGTCTAAATGTAAAATCTTGCCATATAGACAAAACCAAATACTTAATGGTTATGTAACTATAAGGTCTACAACTGAAAGTAACTACACCATTGCATTAATTGTAGACAAAGCACATAAATGTAACAATGAAAATCATGGACAAGGTTCAGCATTTTTGGATACAAATAATAAAAGAGAAAAAGCACAAATTTAACTATTATCTATCTATATTATCATCTACATGTTGTTCAATTATGTTTTTATCTATTGTTTAATCGAATTCAAAAATAACAAGCAGAGTGCAGGCCTACAACTTTATGTTGTTTTTCCTCTCTTAAAATAAAATAGAGTACTATAGATCGCATGTAATTTCCATGACCAGAATGGACAAGCATACAATAAAGATCGCAGCCAGGAGAAGGTGCATACTGCAAAACAATTGAATAAAGAAAACAGAGTCCAGACACCGGTTGAATAAACCAAGACAGGTAATTCATTACAAACTATATTACACCATTTTCATTCCTTCTTAAACAAAATAGAGTTAGAGAGAATATATATAACTGTTGTTAAATACGAGTCTAGTGTTACATTGTCAAAACGAATGGAGTAAACAGCGACCGCGAGACAGGGCAGACCCTAGTCAAGGGTTTGACATTGTGAAACCCTCGAGCCTACTAAAGAGCCAGACCAAAATGAAATACAAACTGGAATTTGTAAAAATAAGTATGTCCAAGTCATGAAATGACTCAAATCATAAGCAGCAACCGAATAGCGAGGAGCAACCACCATAGAACTACAAACCCTAACTACAATTGGATAAAATTTTGGTGACAGAGCCTACCGGCAAAGCATTGTAGGGTTTGAAAACCAAATCACTGAAATCATCCATGCCCAAGGCCGAACCCTCGACCTATGAACTAGAACCCGACTTGATAGTGGACGAATAGTGATATAATACAAATAAGGGAAGAATATAACTTGCCTAGTAGCATGATAGAACAAAGACCCTCATGCAACAGAGCCAAAGAATACAAGAGAAGCCTGAGACAAGAGGAGCGGACATTGATTAGTTCCTAAACCAGAAGAGGGCAGAGATAAAGTAAAGAGAGACAAATTACCTAAAGATATAGCCGAGCGAGACATTGTGCCTAAAACCTGTGCACATAGGAACAATAATATAAATCGATTTTAGCAACAGAGTAGTATCAAGAAACATAGCCAACAGTAGGAAAGAACGGCTGGAAACTGACAAACCAATCCAGAAATTGATGCCAGGTAATAGCAGATGAAATAACTCACTGTGCAGAAGAAGATAAGCAAACTAACCTACAGGGCTTAAAATAGGTTCATACAGAAAGGAATATAGTTGCCACAACAACACAGGCAAGACCATGAAACCATATACATTCGCAGCCAGGACCATAACAGAGCATTTCCATAGAAACTAGGACCAAAACAAAGAATTTCCATAGAAACCCTCGCAGAGCTCCCACAGCAGAGTGAAACACTGAAAATGACTAGAATGCCAAAGCGTTTTGCGTAAAGGCCGACCGAGAAATGAGGACCGAGGCAAGAGTACAAGTCATGTTCACATTTATGAGCCTTATTAAATGATTGCAACCACGAACATAAATATCCATTGTGCATATCCATAATCAAAGACCAAATCATCAACCAAATCCACATTTATCATTAGCACTCGACAAACCTTATATTAAGTTATACGTTGGAGTGTGGGTTGGGTCCCATCATAGTGGTATCAGAGTAGAATTTTTTTTTTAAGGTCAACTACAGAAATGGAGGTAGGAAGGTGAGGTCATGGTAGAGGTGTTCGAAGGGTAGCAGAGGAAGGATTGAGAGAGGAGATCAGGATTCTTACTGTCCGTTTGGAGGAAGTAGAGGCAAGGAGAAGAAGAGACCCAGAGGTAGGCGATGACCGTGAAGAGGAAGCTGAAGCAAAAATATATTGATCGGATGGAGAGGGCCCAGAAATAAGACTATTGAGATCTGTCTTAATGGCAAGTAATAAACTCAAACTAGAACTACCAAACTATGATGGCAGCCTGTCCATAGTGGTTCTATTGGATTGGATCAGCAAGCTAGATAAGTATTTCATGTGTGAGGAGGTTAGTGAAGACCACAGAGTTATGTTCACTGCGACAAAGTTGAAGGGACACACAGCCCTGTGGTGGGACATTGTCCAAACAGAGAGAAGGAGATTGAACAAGTTGCTAATCAAAACCTGGTCAAGGATGGTGGCCAAGTTGAAGGGTAGATTTATATCAAAAGATTATCAGATTGCACTACACAGGCAAGTGCAGAATCTAAAACAGAAAGGAATGACAGTAAGGGAGTACACGGAAGAGTTTTATCGAGTGAACCTAAGGGCCGATTATATAGAGGATACCACAGAAAAGATAGCCAGGTACGTAAATGATTTAAGACTACAAATTTTTGATGAAATTAATATTCTATCTCCAAAGAACATTGAAGAACCATATCAGAGTGTGATGAAATTTGAAGAGAAAATTACTAGAAGGCAAAATGCTCGGAGAGGAAGAAGAAATGGCAGGGGAAAATGCCAGTCATATCGTAGAGGGAGGACTACTAGTAATAATGAGGAAGGTAGTAGTTCGAGAGCTTTCATATCAGTAGACAAAGGTGATAATATGAGAGTTGGTAGGCCATATTAGCAACGTAGGGGAAATGGCCGAGGTAGAGGAGTTGGTTATCAATGTTTCAAGTGTCATAAATGGGAAGCTGGATAGAGGGGTGCATATGTTGCACAACTAGAGGAAGCAGAGGAATGTACCCAAGAAGTAGAGAATGCTCCAGAAACAGGGGAATCCCTAGTGCTGAACAAGGTGTTGTTAAAACCACCCAAGGAAGCCACCGAACAAACACAGTGGAAGGATTTGTTTAGAAGAGTTTGTAAGTCACATGGTAAGTGTTGTAAGTTAATTATTGAGAACAATAGTACAGATAACTTGGTAGCCACAGAGATGGTGGACAAGTTGGAATTGAAGCAATTGAAACATCCAACCCCTTATAAAGGTTCAAGGCTGCAAAAAGGCCATCAGTTGCTGGTGGATGAACAATGTGAGGTGGAGTTTCAAATAGGCAAATATAAGGATAAGGTCATTTGTGACATCATGCCGATGGATGTATGTCACATAATGCTATACAGGCCATGGCAGTACGACGAAAAGGTGGTGCATGATGGATTGATGAACTATTATAAGTTTGTCAAGGATGGAATCAAGCACACGCTTGTTCCCATCAAGGAGGAAGGGACAATAGGGACAAGTGAGCCAAGAGCATTGTTGGTTAGTCAAAAATAGTTTCTAAAACAAGTTGAGGATAGCGAGATGGGTTATGCAGTTGTAAAAAGAGCAAAAACAGTGTTCTTGCATACAGGGACATCAGATTTACCCCCAGAAATTCAGCAAATGTTGTAGGAATTTACAGACATAGTGGTGGATGACTTGCCAAATAAATTTCCCCCCAAAATAAGCATAAGTCACCATATCGATTTCATACCCGGAGCCAGTTTTCCAAACAAGGCAGCATACCAAATGAGCCCTGAGGACAATGAAGAGATTAGGAAGCATGTGTAGGAACTGCAAAACAAAGGATTGATAAGGGAGAGTTTGAGCCCTTGTGCAGTTCCAATGGTTCTTGCTCCCAAGAAGGGAAGAGAGTGGTGGATGTGCATAGATCGAAGTGCCATCAACAAAATCACCATCCATACAGGTTTCCACTGCCACGGATGGATGACATGATGGATTGTTTAAGCAGGGCAACACATTTTTCTAAGGTAGACTTGAAGAGCGGGTATCATCAAATCTGGATACGAGAGAGGGACGAGTCGAAGATAACATTTAAGATGAATGAGGGACTGTATTAATGGCTGGTTATGCCATTTGGACTGAGCAATGTGCCCAATACATTTATGCAGTTAATGAATAAAATGCTAAAAGAATACATAAAAAAATTTGTGATAATGTACCTGGACGACATACTAATTTTCAACAAGACAGGGGGGGAGTACCTTCGACATGTTCGGAAAGTGCTGGAAAAATTACAGTAGAATAAACTGCGGATAAATCTGAAGAAGTGTACTTTTCTGCAGAAGGAATTGATTTATTTGGACTTGGTAATCGCAGAAAATGAACTAAAGATGGATCCGAAGAAGATTGTAGCGATAGTTAATTGGCCATCTCTGAAAAGCTTATTTGAGGTACGTAGCTTTCATGGACTAGTGAGTTTTTACTGGAAATTCATAAGAAATTTTAGCGAAATTTGTGCACCTATGTTGGACACCATTAAAAAGGCCAGTCAACCATTTCAATGGACTGATGCAGTGGAGAGAAGCTTTCAGCTACTAAAGAAAAAGATCAAAGAGAGGCTGATCCTGAGATTGCCAAACTTTAAGAAGCTTTTTTAGGTTCGTTGTGATGCTAGTGGTACAGCTATTGGAGCTGTACTTAGCCAGGAGGATAAACCTATCGCATTTTTTCAAATAAATTTGCTAGGAAGCTAATTTGTGTTGTTTCCAAATAATTCTGCACTACAGTATGTAATGCAACAGCATAAGCTGAATCAAAAACACACCAAGTGGGTGGAATATTTGCAGAGTTTCACTTTTCTGTTGAAGCACATCAGCAGGCAGGAAAACAAGGTGGCAGATGCACTGAGTAGGAGAGCTTTACTTTTGCAGGAGAGTGTAGTGGCCAATCTAGGGTGCTAGATTAGACTAGATTTAATATCAACCAAGGTAGGTAAACTTAGAGGCACGTGTCTAAAGTATATAGACATAAAAGTATCCCTAACCAAGTATCTACTGTGACAGGATACAACACTCCTTTACAGGAGGTTGAAATATGTTTCCTCTCACCTTAACACTCAAATCACCTAATTTATTAATTGTCCTAAAGATACAGTGTATTGCTAGACTGAGTTTTCAACCCTTTTACAAGGATATTATACACAAAATCTCTTTCCAGATAACACACTAAGCATTCATGAAAATCAAAAGCACACTGAAATTTTAAATGCACGAAAACAGAGTCCATAGAGATGCTTTGAAATCTAACGATCGATCAAATCTTTTACATGATATTGTTCAATGATCTAGCAATCAAATTCTCAAGCTATCACCATGAATATTATTTTCAAGAATTTCTAATCAAATCGATAAACTCACAGTTAAGGAAATAACATTAAACACTATGCACACTTCTCAAATTCAAAAATGCTATGGAAATGAAATTCACAGTATACTAATCTCCACGTAGGGCCCGCCCACGCTTCAATGACACACTTAAGAAACATCAAGTGATGAGAATGTTAACGCATAGGCATTGTTGGAGTAAAACAGTGATTGTAATTAAGTTCTGAAGATCAAAATCACATACAAGAGTAGATTTCTAGAACAATACACAAAGATAATAATCGTTTGGACAATACAATACACAGTCTTTATCTGCGTGTCTTCTATCCTATCGAATGTACATACATTATGCAAATGTTTTTGCTTTTACAAAAGAGTGATTTTTGTCCTTTCTAATCTAAACCGATTTCCAAAAGCAAAGCTAAATTAGCTTGGGAAACTATGGCTTTTTGCTGCCTTTGTGACCAAAAATGCTGGGTTTGACCAACATTGACTGCGTATCCAGGAGCTTTAGATTTAATGTTGAATCAATTTTTCACCATGCATGTACATTCCAGATCATGTTCCTATCCTTTGTTTTGACTTGCCTGCCATGCCACGTGTCACATCATAAACCATTTACAGGAAGTCATGACATCCTGTAATTTTTGTTGAAAATTCCTAATTTTTAACACAAAAATTCACAAATTAAATTTAATGTAAATTAACATCTATAATGTTATTGATTAATCAATTTCGATGGATATGAGGGGTTTATGGGAGAAAAATATAGACAAATGATGGATTTCTAGAAGAAAAGGATGGCAATGAAATGTTACCAACATCTCCCCCAAGCTTGTCCTCATGCTAATCCTGATGTGCTCCCTTTATACTCTGTTCCTGCCTGTGCCTCTGCTGCTTTTAACAATGCATCCATATTCTTCTGAGGTTGGGCATCCTTCTGAATGTGGAGCTCATGTTTCAAATTCTTGTATTTCTCTTGGAAAGCTTTCTTTTGAGTATACCATTTGGTTGCCCATTTGCAAATGTCGGTTTGTTCAACCTTGAGTTCTTTGATTTGCTCCTTCAACTTCTCATTTTTCTGCTGAGTCTTCTTACTCTGAGCTCTCAACATTTCATTCTCCTTCTTAATCACCTTCTCTAGCATGTTGGCCTACATCAGTTCTTCTTTTATCTTTTCAATTTGTTTTTCTAACCTCCTTTGTTTCTTGTTTGCAGGTGGTGACTCTTTCCCTTGCCTGTTGTTACTCTCAACTTCCATTTCGGCTTCTGGTCCAGGCTGTGAATGAGCACTGCTCTCAATGTCCATCGGTGCATGTGCATTTGACTCTGGTTTATATTCTTCTATTTGGGTCTTTTGTATTCTCCTCGATCTTCTTGTATATGTAGTGAACATTTTGTCTTGCTCAATTTTCTGGGCAGCTTCTTGCCTCATCTTTCTCGTCCTTACACTACTGCTGTGTGGAGGGACATTGCTTGACTTGTGCATAGGGATTTCCTCATCAATGTCAAGCATAAATCCTGAGTGCTCTTATTGTTCTTGTTCATCTTCTCCATCTTTGATTTGATTAGCAACCAGAAATTCCTTCTATGTTTTCCCCTCCTCTGCACTTCAAATTCAATTAGAATTTTAATTAACCCAAAATGATACAAGCTTTTATCCTCATTACCCTTTTTCTTTTGAATAGTTTTTGACATCTTAGTCAAACTCTGTAAGAGGAAATAGGGTAGACTAATGGTGCATTTCCCTTTTAAGTGCAACAGGAGTTTGATGTGATATAGATAGACTATGTCGTAACGACCCTCACATGTAACAAATTTTTTAACAATATACACCATTTCATCCGATGGGTGCATCAGCCAGCTTCTAGGGACACCCTTTTTCCAGTTAACAAAGGAAACCCTCAACCTAGACATGAATTGGGTCCATGATTTCTCCTTGAATTTTTTTGTTTTGAAATATTTTTCTCCTTCTGGGCTAATTCCCAAGGTTTGTGCTATGGTTTCCTCTAAAATCCTAAAAGAGAAGTTTCCTATCAATTATTTCTCTCCATTAAATGTAAAGGAAAACTGCTTAGTTACTTCTTCATTGTTCCCATTAAACTTCTCTAGGAAGGGTAACCATTGCTTTTCCCTTAAAATTGTAATACAGTCATCATGATACTAGGAACTATCAAATGTATTAGGCTCTGCTCTATTAGTTATTTTGACAAAGAAACTCCTGTTCTAACCCTCTTCATTTATGCTTAATAATTCAACAAGGGTCTCTTGATTTGTTACCTCTGTTTTGCACTCCACTCAACCGACCTGGTAGTGCCCTCTGTTCTCAGGGTCTCCTTCTTCAATGGCTTAGGCAGAGACCAGATGAATGTCCTCGGATTATGGTGGAGGTG
Organism: Pinus taeda; assembly: GCA_000404065.3. NCBI lineage: Eukaryota > Viridiplantae > Streptophyta > Pinopsida > Pinales > Pinaceae > Pinus > Pinus taeda. Next base: position 72,798 of record APFE030090163.1, read on the forward strand.
GAAAATCGTGGTGAGCCCAATTACTATGCTCTCCCTTTATAGCACCTGCTATTCTCGGCCTTCTTTAAAATTACAGTGTTTGAATTACTAGTATGGTAATGCCCTTTTTACAAACTGAGAATGAAATGAAACTTTAACAACCGACCTTACCCAATTTACTATAATGATAATGCAGAGCGCACTCATATTACAAAGACAGAAGAGTCGTACTAGGTTGTATAGGTACCATCATGAGAATGTTGTAAGCATATATGGAGTGCTGGAGTGATGATACGGATAGTTGTTTGCATGAGTCGACTTGGGTCAAATGATCGTTTTATAACTTGGTCGATTTAAAAACAATGAATGAAATCGTTTAACACTTGGCTCTCTAATTATTCACCACCTATCCATTTCTCATTGGTACTTGGCCGATTAGGAAAATGTTGGACCAATAATAAATTTTGATGGCCGATTCAAGAATGAGGAGTTAATAACAAGGTTTGAAGGGTGGTGTAGGAGAAGATTTAAAAATCATAGGAGGAGTATGGTGATAGGCTAGAGTGTGTTGGGAAATGATAGTAGTTAGGAATGTGACAAGGGTGATGGGTATACGGGGGTTTTTGAAATTGATCATAAGCAATCATAGTCATCATATTTAACAGTAAAATAATCCAAGAATTTTAAATGTTAAAAATAAAAATTACAACAATACATTACACTTTGTTGGTTGATCAAGAGTTGAGTTGGCATGCATAGGTAGGACTGATCTTTATTGTCCAGATATGACTAATCTTCACTGTCCATAACAGGTCCCTTCTGAGATGAATTTGGATACAACAGGTCCCTCTGAGATATGGAGAATGTTTGTGCAGCTTCTTTGAAACCTAAGAAAGAACTATGTGTGTGCAGCGTCCTTGATCTTTGGTATTAATGGAGACTTGATGATAAGCAACCTTTGAAACTCTGTTTAAACTTTGTTGAAGCTTTGTTGAAGTAGCTTGAGATAGCAATCTTTAACAGGTCCCTTTGATGTTTGTTGAATAGGTCCCTCTACTATTGGTGTTGGTAACATAGCCTTCTGAACAGGTCCCATTGCATATTTCTTGAACAGGTCCCTCTGATTAGAACAAAGACAAAAACAACTTCTTTATTGAAATACTGAAGTGCTGAAACAAACTCTTTGAGAATTTACAATGAGGAGATGATATAAGGAAAACAAAAATGTTGATGCTTCTCCCCCACTAAAGTTGTGACTTGTCCTCAAGTCATTATTGAATCGATGAATCAAATAGTAAACAAATAGAACAAGGAATTCTTACCAGCCAAAGAATTGGTTTTCAAGTAAGAGTTTGGGGTTAGAGTGTGCCAGAGTCTCGTTTTCACATCTAAACCATTATTATATTTTTTATTTTATATATATACTATAATATTATATATATATATTTAATTGAAATGAAATGAACTACGTAGAGATTCACCGCTGAAGGTTGCGATATCTCAACCTCCCTTTGTTGAGATACAGTTTGAAGAAAATCCTCTTTGGTGATGGGCCTATGATAGAGTTTCAACCTATGGCCATTGACAAGAAAGGGGTGACCTTCTCCATCAATGGTAATAAGCTTGATTGACCCATTCTCATAAACTTGAACTATTTCATATGGGCCCATCCAATGTGTGGTAAATTTGGCTTTATGATCTCTGAATTTAGAGTCAAAGAGTAAAGCCCAGTCTCCTTCTTTGAACTGTTTCTTTTTGATGTGTGCTTCATGCCACTGCTTCCTTTGTTTCTGCATTACGAGTGTTGTCTCCTCTCCTTGCTGCCTCATTTCATCTAGATGGTTCAATTGCTGAATTCTTTCTTGTTGGGCTTCATTAAGATCAATTCCTAAATCTGCAGCCATCTTATAAGTATGTATTTGAAATTCAATAGGAAGCATTACCTCTTTGCCATTCACCAACTTATATGGTGTAAATCTTGTAGTGTTCTTCCACGTGATTCTATAAGCCCAGAGTGCATCTTTGAGCTTCTCTTCCCAATTCTTTCTGTTCATTGCTACGGTCTTAGTGATAATTCCTTCCAATGTTTTATTTGTGGATTCCACTTAGCCATTGGATTGTGGATGGTAAGGTGTACTTCTTCTATGCTTGATTTCATATTTTTTTATGATGTCTTTAACTAGCTTTGAAGTAAACTGAGTACCTTGATCTGTCACTATCTCCCTTGGTACTCCATACCTTACAAAAATTTCTTCAAAAAGGAAGTTTACCACTGTTTTTTTAGTTGCCCGGACTAGTGCTTTGGCTTTAGCCCATTTTGTCATGTAATCAGTACATACTAGGATGTACTTCTTACCTTTGGAAGTTGGATTGATGGGTCCTATGAAATCTAGAGCCCATTTTTCGAATGGCTCCAAGTGTACTTGAGGCTGAAGTGGAATTTCATCTATAGTTGTTGGCCTACCCATTCTTTGACAGTTATCACAACTCTTCACATACTTCTTGGAATCCTTAAAAATAGATGGCCAGTAGTATCCAAGACTAAGAATCTTGAATGTTGTTCTTTTAGCTGCAAAATGCCCACCACACGGTTCATCATGGCAAGATTTTAAAATATAAATTTTTTCATCATTTCTTACACATGTCTAATAATCATATCATAACCAGTGTAAAATAAATCTCCATTAACCCATAAGTATTGAGCACTTTGTTTGATTAGCCTCTTCTTTTCCTTTGGAGTAAAATATGGAGGTGCTCTTCCTGTGGACAAATAGTTGGCCAAGTTAGCATACCAAGGATTCACTATTGAAATTGCAAATAAATTTTCATCTAGAAAAGAACTCAACCGGAACAACTCACTGGGATTTTGCAGTCTAGAAAGAAAATCTGCCACCTGATTCTCCTTACCTGGTCTATCTAACACTATGATATTAAATTCCTATAATAATAACAGCCATCTGGTAACTCTGCCATTAGTTACTAGTTTATTCATTAAATAATTAATGGCAGAATGGTCAGTATGTACAAAAACCTCATAACTAGTTATATAATGTCAGAATTTATTCACAGCATGTATGATTGCAAGCATTTCTTTTTTAGTGACTGTGTAGTTTAATTCTGTAGGTGTTAGATTTTTACTAATGAAATAGATGGCATAATGACAAGACTTCTCTTTTTGGCCTAATGAGGCACCTACTGCAGTATCAGATGCATCTGTAAAGATGTGATGAAATGGTAGGTGTTCAGTTAGGTCCTTTTAAGACTGGTGTGGTTGATAACTTTTCTTTGAGTGTTTCAAATGCTTGCTGACAATTATCATTCCAATTGAAAGGTGTATCTCTGGCTAGAAGCTTAAACAAAGGCAAAGCTATTTTACTAAAATGTTCAATAAACCTTCTATAATAGCTTACATACCCAAGAAAACTTCTTACCTCTTTTTAAGTCTTTGGAATTGGCAAATTGACAATGATCTAGATTTTTGATGGATCAAATGTAATGCCTTGAGAGGAAATATAGTGTCCTAATACTATCCCTTCATTTAACATCATAAAACACTTTTCATTGCTTAGGGACATATTAGCTTCAATACATCTCTTCAAAACTTTTTCAAGATTCCCTAATGCATGCTCAAATGAATTACCATACACTGAAAAATCATCCATGTAAACTTCAACACAATCATGAACTAAATCAACAAAAATAGCTAATACAACTCTCTGAAATGTAGCTGGAGCATTGCAAAGTCCAAACGGTAAAACATTATAAGCATAAGTGCCCCAAGGAAAAGTAAAAGTGGTTTTGTCCTGGTCCTCTAAGGCTATCATGATCTAGTTGTAGCCACTGAAACCATCAAGAAAAGAGAATGATGATTTCCTAGCTAATGTGTCTAGCACTTGGTCAATAAATGGTAGTGGGAAATAATCTTTGAGGGTTGCTTTGTTCAATTGTCTGTAATCAACACAAATCCTCCACTTACCATTTTTCTTGGGCACTACTACCAATGGGGATACCCACTGACTTTCAGAGATAGGATAGGTAAAATTGACTTTCAACAGTTTTTGTAATTCCTCTCTAACAATATCCTGAAGCATGGGATTCATTCGTCTCTGTGGTTGCCTCACTGGTTTGATATTACTATCCATATAAATATGGTGAGTGCATGTCTCAGGGTGAATTCCGTGCATATCGGTGTAGTCCCAAGCAAATTCTTTCTGGTATTTTCTCAATAATTGAATCAATTTCTCCTCTTGAGATGAGTCTAGGTGAGTGCCAATATTCACAGTTTTTCCTAGACTAATATCTATGGTCTTGCTTTGTGTGTTTGTGATAGATTGGATAGGAAAAATGTCGTGAAATGTTGTTTGCAAAGAATGAATGGTGCATGTTTCCTGAAAACTTTGTGCCAAAAGTTCATCTGCAGCATGGTATTGGTCATTTCTCAATCCTTCAGAAACATTAGGTTGAGAAAGGAACAACTCTACCAAATCATCATTATTATTTTCTTGAAAATCATAGATTTGGTTGATGCTGCAAACAAATTGAACTTCTGCCTTATCATTGTATTTATCATCAAGCCATAAATTGTGTGCTATTGCTGGTGATTATGCTTATGGGTAAAGAGTGAGTTGTTTTCTTTCAGTTCCTCGTGAAATGATCATATTAACCGATCTACATCCTATGAATGCATCAACAGTTGCTAACCATGGTCTACCAAGGATGATAGGGTGTCCTCCTAAATTGGATTTTGGCTGAAGAACTAAAAAGTCCACTGGATACTCCGAAGAGTCCAGTGAAACAATTATGTCCTCCAAAATCCCTTCAAGAATCACTTTAGACCTATCAGCGAGTTCTAGAACAATTGTTGTGTGCTGCAAGTTTGTGAGCTGGAGTGTTTTCATGGTTTCAAGAGTCATCACATTTATTGCGGCCCCAAGGTCAATTAAGGTGTTTGGAATATGTGTGTTGTTAATGATTGTAGTGACTTTGGGAATACCAGGATAAACATACTTTTCCATTGAAATGGTGTTTGTCATAAGGCCAACTAAATGTCCAATAACATGAATGGTTTTTGGATCAACTCTTTTCCTAGTAGGCCTTTTAAGGCACAGTTCTTTGATGGCTTTAGTATATATGGGAATGTCTTTTATGGCTTGTAGTAGTAGAATTTTTATATAGACATTCTTTAGCTCATCTAAAACATCAAACTGTGATATAGACATGGGAAGTTTTGTTTGGCCCAATCTGTCTGGAAAAGGTGGTGGATGCAAAGGTTGCATTTGTTTATTTTTTTATGTCATCATTTTGTTTCCTTTGAATTGGAGTTTCATTTTCATTTTCTTCATTTTCTTGTTGTTTATCAGCTGCTAGAGATTCTTTTTGAAGTACCTTACTAGACCTCAAATTGATATTTTGCAAGGGTAATGTGGGATATGAGGGTCCCTCATCTACATTGTAAGCTGGTCTCTCTGCTCTATTATTTGGATTTGGTACAGGTTGAGTAGGGATTTGAGTAGGTCTAGGATGTTGTTGGTTAGATGGAAGTTGTAATTGTGGTGGATTTATTGGTGGAGGAGTAGGCAATGCTTATTGAGTGGGTTGGGGTTGATGTGGGTAAACAACTTGCTGCTGAGGATATTGCTGATATGGTTGAGGATATGGCGAATATGGCTGATGATATTGTTGATATGGCTGTGAATATGGTTGGTATGGTTGATATTTTTGAGAGTATTGTTGAGATGGTCTCCATTGTTGTTGCGGGCAATTTTGGTGCTTCCATGGCATGGGTACATTCCATGAATTCTGAGCATACATCTCACCATGTGTAGGAAATTGCAAATTCTAGTTTGGGAATATACCTTGAGGTCGAGGTCTTGGCTGCCATGGTCTCTTTGCGCCCATGAAATACACATTCTCCATATCTATGTTAGCTACCACATTACAATTCTGCAAAATCTTGACTTTAGAGCAATGAAATATATCATGATTTTCAGTACAAAAGGCACAAACTTGTAAGTTTTCTAATGGGCAATATTTTAAGGCATGTTTCTTCTGGCATTTTGGACAAAAGACAGCCATCATTTGATCTTCCTCTTCTTGTCTTTTCTTAGCTTTAAGAGTGTCAATTTGAGTTCCTAAGCTACTCAATAGATTTGTTTTGAATTCCTCTAACAAATTTCCTATTTCAACTCGTGTGACACTTGCTGAAGCAGATTTTGTGGCTTTGGATGATATGGTTCTCTTTCCAATTTTGGCTTTGCTCCTAGAATACTTTTCACATAAATCAATAATTTCTTCGAAAGGTAAGGTGGGAATATCACCTTTGCCCATCAAATTAAGATCATCTAAGTATTCCTCTCGAATTCCCTTCAAAATTATTGTTCGAATGAGATCAAGAGTCATGGATCGATGTTTTGATTTTTGTAAATTGTAAGCAAATCATTCCAAGTACTCCTCTAGATTTTCATCCTCTTGTTGATTCATCCTAAAGATATCATCTTTAGAATCTTTCGATCTACAATAAGGTTGGTATTTCTTTAGAAATATTCGTCTCATACCATCCCAATCAGTTATTGCATGCTCACCAAGTCCCATCAACCATCTTAATGCCAATGCCTTTAATGTTGCTGGGAAGAGTCTAAGCCTATGGGCATCATCTGTGTAACCATATGTTCGACATACAATGTCAAACTCAAACAAAAATGAATCTGGGTCTTCTGAAGCCATGCCATAAAAGTTTGGTAACACAAAAGGAGGTATGTTTTTCGTTTTTATTTCCTCATCATGACTGTCTTCTGGTTCGTGAATAGGAAATTTAAAGGTTGACTCTTCCTCCTCTCTTTGATCTTGTTGTTGTTCAGGATTGGGTCTTCTTGCTGATCCTCCTCCTTCCTCATCCATTTTTATAGATTCCTCTGGTGATTTAATTGCTTGTTCAGTGTCACTCATTCCAAAGAGTTGTTCTAGAGATTGTTGAGTTATTTTTCTACTTTCTCTCTTTGTAGAAGATTCAGGGAGATGTTTCTTCTATGACTCGTGTGCCAATAGGACTTGTCTCTCAATAAGTGTAAGTCTTTGGCCTGATTTGTGTTTATCCTCTAATTTTTGTATGGCGATTTCCTCAGCTGGTGTTGTGTGTTCATTTTTTCCCAAAGGGTCTGCTCCTAGTGGTAGGTTAGTTTTTGGATGGGGGATTTTTATGAATCTACCTTTATTATCTCTAGATCTAGGCATAAGCAAACATGACTTCTAAAATGACAATTAAAATAAAATCTTTGTGTTTTTGTTTATTTAAATTTTTTTTATTTTTTATTTTGTTTTTTTCGAAATCCTCTAACTGCACCTCCCCAGAAATGGCGCCAAAATGTAGTGGCCAATCTAGGGTGCTAGATTAGACTAGATTTAATATCAACCAAGGTAGGTAAACTTAGAGGCACGTGTCTAAAGTCTATAGACATAAAACGATCCCTAACCAAGTGTCTACTGTGACAGGCTACAACACTCCTTTACAGGAGGTTGAAATATGTTTCCTCTCACCTTAACACTCAGATCACCTAATTTATCTAACTGTCCTAAAGATACAGCATATTGGTAGACTGAGTTTTCAACCCTCTTACAAGGATATTATACACAAAAGCTCTTTCCATCTAACACACTAAGCATTCATGAAAATCAAAAGCACACTGAATTTTTAAATGCATGAAAACAAAGTCCACAGAGATGCTTTGAAATCTAACGATCAATCAAATATTTTACAAGATATTGTTCAATGATATAGCAATCAAATTCTCAAGCTATCACCATGAATATTGTTTTCAAGAATTTCTAATCAAATCGATAAACTCATAGTTAAGGAAATAACATTAAACACTATGCGCACTTCTCAAATTCAAAAACGCTATGGAAATGAAATTCACAGTATACCAATCTCCACGTAGGGCCCGTCCATGCTTCAATGGCACACTTAAGAAACTTCAAGAAATGAGAATGTTAACACATAAGCACTGTTGGAGTAAAACGGTGAGTGTAATTAAGTTTTGAAGATCGAAATCACATACAGGAGCACAGTGCTGGAACAATACACAAAGATAATAATCGTTTGGACAATACAATACGCAGTCTTTATCTACTTGTCTCCTATCCTATTGAATGTACATACATTATGCAGATGTTTTTGCCTTTACAAAAGAGTGATTTTTGTCCTTTCTAATCTAAACCGATTTCCAAAAGCAAAACGAAATCAGTTTGGGAAACTATGGCTTTTTGTTGCCTTTGTGACCAAAAAGGTTGGGTTTGACCAGCATTGACCACATATCCAGGAGCTTTAGATTTGCTATTGAATCAATTTTTCACCATGCATGTACATTCCAGATCACGTTCCTATCCTTTGTTTTGACTTGCCTGCCATGCCATGTTTCACATCATAAACCATTTACAGGAAGTCATGACATCCTGTAATTTTTGTTGAAAATTCCTAATTTTTAACATAAAAATTCACAAATTAAATTTAATGTAGATTAACAACTATAATGCTATTGATTAATCAATTTCGATGGATATGAGGGGTTTATGGGAGAAAAATATAGACAAATGATGGATTTCTAGAAGAAAAGGATGGCAATGAAATGGTACCAACAGAGAGTACTGTACAAATGCTAGGTTTTGAGCACTTGAAGGATTTATATCAAATGGACATGGATTTTAAAGAAGCCTATGAGGCATGTCAGAATCCCTTGGTGAGAGATAACAGTCCATGGTTGGACTACAACTTGCAAGAGAAACTGCTATTTAGAGGAGGACAACTATGTATTCCTGACTGCTCGATGAGAGAAAACATTATTCAGGAGAAACATAGTGGAGGTCTAGCTGGACATTTCGACATAGACAAGACCCTCGAGTAGCTCAGTCATTTCTACTTTTGGCCAAATATGCGAAGGGATGTATAGCGATTTGTGACCAAATATAAAGTGTGTTAGTTAGCGAAAGGTCACAGTCAAAACACAGTACTGTATACACCATTACTAGTTCCAAGCAAACCATGGAACTCAGACAGCTTGGACTTTGTCTTAGGTCTACCTAAGATAGAATGAGGTTATGACTCGGTGATGGTAGTAGTGGACAGATTCTCAAAGATGACACATTTTATCCCTTGCAGAAAAACCAGTGATGCCACTTATGTGGCCCAATTTTTTTTCACAGGGATTGTTAGGCTACATGGGTTGCCTAAGTCTACTCTTTCAGACAAGGATGTGAAGCTTACAGGGCACCTTTTGCATACCCTGTGGGAGAAGATGGATACATAGTTGAGTTACAGCTCGGCTTATCACCCGCAAACCAATGAACAAACAGAGGTGGTAAACACGAGTCTAGGAAACCTGCTACGAAGCTTGATTGGTGAGAATTCACAGATGTGGGATCGAGTGATTGTTCAGGCAGAGTTCATTTATAATGACTCGCCTAATCGTAGCACTGGTTAAAGTCCATTTCAGATCATGTATGGCATGCATCGTCACAGAGTGCATGAGTTGCAAGATCTCGGACTACAAGAAAGGCGAAGCGCAAATGGAGAAGATTTCACTAACGTGTTGGCAGATTTGCATGAGCAAGTGAAAATTAAATTATAGGAAAACAGCCAAAAGTATAAACAGCAAGTAGATTTGAAGAGAAGGGAAGTACGGTTCAATGTAGGAGATGAAGTCCTCATGCATTTGTGCAAGGAATGCTTCCCCAAAGCTGCATACAATAAGCTGAAATATAAGAAAATAGGCCCCTGCAAAATCCTCCAGAAATTTTTAACGAATGCCTATGAGATACAGCTGCTGCCAGGGATAGGTATTTCACCCATCTTTAATGTAGTAGACTTGTTCCCTTACACTGTTGACCCAGAAGAAGAAGAAGAAGAAGAAGACAGAACCACATGGCCTACACGGAACACCAAGGATGGAGGAGAAACTTAGATGAGATTGATGCCTTACATTCAACCTCCCAAGATTGAGAGCATTATCGACACTCATGTGGCCAAACAAACTCGGTGGAAGGAGTACCTGCAATACATGGTCAAGTGGAAGAATTGTCCTATTGAGGGAAGTTTGTGGCTTGATGCTAGGTAGATTGTGTAGACAAGTTCTTCAGTCGAGAAGCTCATGGACCGGAGCCATGATTTCTTTTTGCCCCAGGAGCCTGATGCAGGAGCATCCAGCTAAGGCAGCATGACCGGGCGTTGGTCTCTGCTAGGTTGGAGAGTTGAGTTAACATATTGTTTGTCTTTTATGTGTAGTTTGTCAGAGTAGGAGGTAGGATTTTGTTTCTCTGTATTACTCAAAGGTAGTTTGGTCGGTTAGGGTTATTTACTTGTCTACCTTTAATAAACAGGAGATTAATAATTTTCTTGTCATTTTTAAGAGAAAAAGACAAATGTGTCTAAATGTAAAATCTTGCTGTATAGATAGAATCAAATACTTAATAGTTATGTAACTATGAGGTCTACAACTGAAAGTAACTACACAGTTCCATTAACTATAGACAAAGCATATAAAAGTAACAATGAAAATCATGAACAAGGTTCAGCATTTACTAATACAAATAATAAAATAGACAAAGCACAAATTTAACTCTCGTCCATTTGTATTCTCATCTACATGTTGTGCCATTATGTTTTTATCTATTGCTTAATCGAATTCAAAAATAACAAGCAGAGTGTAGGCCTACAACTTTATGTTGTTTTTCCTCTCTTAAAATAAAACACAGTACTATAGATCGCATGTAATTTCCATGACCAAAATAGACAAGCACGCAATAAAGATAGTGGCCAGGAGAAGGTCCATACAACAAAACAATTAAACAAAGAAAACAAAGTCCAGGCACCAGTTGAATAAACCAAGACAGGTAATTCATTACAAACTATCTTGCACCACTTTAGTTCCTTCTTAAATAAAACAGAGTCAGATAAAATATATATAACTTCTTTTAAATATGAGTCCAGTGTTACATTGTCAAAATGAATGGAGTAAACAGTGACCGCGAGACAGGGCAGACCCTAGTCAAGGGTTTGACATTGTCAAACCCTTGAGCCTAATTAAAGAGCCAGACCAGAACGAAATACAAACTAGAATTTGTAAACAGAAGTATGCCCAGGTCATGAAACAACTCAAATCATAAGCAGCAACTAAATAGTGAGGAGCAGCCACCATAGAACTACAAACCCCAACTACAATTTGACAAAACTATGGTGACAGAGCCCACCGAAAAAGCATTGTAGGGTTTGAAAACCAAATCGCTGAAATGATCCACGCCCAAGGTCGAACCCTCGACCTGTGAACCAGAACGAGCCAAAGTTAAACACACCGCAATTAATAGTGGACGAACAATGATATAATACAAATAAGGAAAGAATATAACTTACCTAGGAGCGCAATAGAACAAAGACCCTCATGCAACAGTGCCACAGAATATAAGAGAAGCCTGAGACAAGAGGAGTGGATGTTGATTAGTTCCTAAACCAGAAGAGGGTAGAGATAAAGCAAGGAATGACAAATTACCTGAAGATATAGCCGAGTGAGCCATTGTGCCTAAAACCTATGCACACAAGAATAATAATATAAAACAATTTTAGCAGCAGAGCAGTATCAAGAAACATAGCCAACAGCAGGAAAGAATGACTAGAAGCCGACAAACCAAACCAGAAATTGATTCTAGGTAACAACAGACAAAATAGCTCACTGTGTAGAAGAAGATAAGCAAACTAACCTGCAAAGCTCAAAATATGTTAATACAACAAGGAATACAGTTGCCACAACAACACAAGCAAGACTGTGAAACCATATACATTTGTAGCCAGGACCATAACAGAGCATTTCCATAGAAACCAGGACCGAAATAGAGCATTTCCATAGAAACCCTCCCAGAGCTCCCATAGCAGAGTGAAATACCAAAAATGACCAGAATGCTAAAGTGTTTTGCATAAAGGCCAAGCGGGAAATGAGGACCAAGGCAGGAGTACAGGTCAGGTTCACATTTATGAGCCTTATTAAATGATTGCAACCACCAACATAAATATCCACTGTGCATATTCATATTCAAAAGCCAAATCATCAACCAAATCTGCATTTATCATTAGCACCGGACAAACCTTATATTAAGTTATACATTGGAGTGTGGGCTGGGTCCCATCACCAAACATAGCTCCATGTATATAAAATGGAACTCCATCTAATTCTACTTCATCAATAAAATTAATGTTGATAGAAATTTTTATTCTAAAGTATTTTGTTACATTGATTTTCACTTACTTATTTGTAAACCCATTTCCATCTATGTGGGATATGATGATCCTGAACCTCCAATGAAATTTTGTTGACTAGATCCATTGCTATAAGGTTAATTTGTGAACCTAAGTCAAACAATCGATTGATCTTTTCCTTCTTGACCTGCATCTCAACATGGAAGAGTTTGGACATATCCTTTTCATCCTAGTCATGAAGGCTATTCAAAATCACTTCCTTATGCATAGACATGCAAACAATATTCTTCTCCACTACTTTCCACCAGATTGCTCAAATTTGTGGCAAGAAGATTCTTTTTCTTTCCATCTTTTGATTCTTTGGGTTGATCTCTAGATGTAATTTCTATCACTTCTCCTCATTGTGACCATAAATTTTGTAGTAATTTCAATGATTACTAATATTTCTACATTGATGTGTAGTAGCCATTATCTAATTTTCCTTTCCCAATTTCCACTTCTTCCCTTAGAAGCCTCTTCATGCTTTTTCTATTTTGAACCACTTGATTACCCTTTCTTTTAACTCATGTTTCCTAGCTATTATTCTTGTACACATGCCTCATCGACTATTCTTAGTTTGAACCACATCACTTACCATTGTTGATGGCTACATAGATACCTAGAGATTTAAGGAGGACATATGGGCTCTTGGGAGAGATACCCATCATGATGATCACCTTACTAAATTCAGTGTTGTAATATTCTACATTATGCCCCTGCCTTAGCTTAAAGTTGTGCCATTAGATTTATTGGTCCTCTACATACCTGATAGGGTAGAATTAAGAATTTTTGCTAGTCTTAAACTCCTCCAACTTAGTTATTGGTGAATCACCCTTTAGCCTAAGTGTCTCCATATGTATTTTCACTAGACTATGGGGCCTCTAACTTCAAACTAGCAAATGATATTTTTATTGCTCATCAATGTGGTAAACATTAAAATATACTTCTAAATTATTGCAACCAATGATTCAATTTTAAGGCACTGATCTCACCTTAGTGTAGTTTTGTTCCAACATTAGCTTCCATCTTGAATAAAGTTGTGAATAGGTAATGACACTTCGGATTCCTCTTTCTTGGGTTCTTTCTTGGACTCTTCCTAAATTGAAACCTCCATCTTCTCTAATTCCAAACTTGTTAACTAAAACCAAATTACTATTAATGTCCACTTCATATACTTCTAACCTTAAAAGTTTTTATTTTACCAACTTAAAATTATTATGAACAAATTTATTTCAATGACTAAAATTTTGTTATTTTAGTATTACACGCTTAGTAAAACCCTACAACTTTTTACAAAAATTGTTACAACTTCAATTTCAAATTTTAACAATTTGTATATGTAAAATTAAAATATCTAAAACCGTTTGAATTGCCGTACCCATCCAATTACATCCCTGCGTATGATATTTCTTCTTATTCTCAACTGCCCCATCAATTAGCAGCGTATTAATTATTTATTATTATATGATTATAAGCCGTGAACGTTTTTGACACCTTCACAAGCGATAAAGCAAAATCTTACAACTACCGATTTCACAAATTCACCTGGATGGTAGATATTTTGCTGTAATGAAAAAACATATTAAAAAATTTGAACGTGGAAGCGTTTAAATTTTTCAGTGAAAATTGATTCAGTGTCATTATGGTTCTTTTGTCACTTAAAATTTTGAAATTTGACCATTCTAATTTAAATTTTCAAATATTTCTACCATATTTTAAAATAATCTTACCAAAACTTCCATTATTTCCCTCAAATTAATTTGTTAGCTCTTTCGACTAAAATAAAGCTTATTTGATTCGAGTGCCGAGGGTAGAGTGTGCCTAGAGAAAAGATTAGATTCTCAAGTGATGAAATAGGCGTAACTGAGAAAAGATTAGATTAGTTCCGACCTAAACTAATTATTTCTAACCGTTAAATTTCACTTTAGAATGGACAAATCAACATACAAGCGAAATGAGAAACGAAACTTCAGAAATTCTTTGCCTTGATTTGACATTCACCATTTCTGCAAAAGTTGAGGCATATCTGAGCTGAGTTCATTGTTTTTAAACTATTTTATAATGTCCAGTTAGTTTTGTGCAAGTGGTTGGTCATTGTCCATTGACAAACCATGTGGACAAGTTGAAACACATTCCGTGAGAGAAAAAGGAATAAGAAGCCCATAAGATGTCCAGGACAGAAACTCCCATTGATGGAAGTAAAAGGGGACCAATAACTTGAAAAATGTAAAGACATTCAAAAGTTTGTGCAAAATTCTGTTCGTAATTATACGGAATATATTCAGAACATCATAATGGACAAAACTCTGCCCATAATTATGTGGAATATATTCAGGCCATTAAAAGAATTCAGAGTCCTGATATTGATAATGCATTCGGAAGTGGGAGGATTCATCTTTAGGACCAGACATATTCTGTTTTTTTTGGTTTCGAGAGACAAGGTTCTCCTATCCGAGGAATGAGTTAGTATTTTTTTGGCATGTCCAAGATCGAAAACGCTGTTCACAACGTCCTTAGTGGATCTGATCCTCCAAATCTGAAGTATGTCGTGCAAGTTGTACTTTTAACGTAAAGAAATTAATGTAACACTGCTCATTTGTTTGAGAGGCTTTTCGCTGGACAACAACTGAAGAAAGACAGGCATCTCTACTGCATTAGAAAATATTTTAATAGCTGGACGTTGGATTTTACAACATTAATGAGGTGGATCACACTGTTCACAGAAATGTTAAGAAGCCTAAGAACCCCTTATAAATTTTTTATGAGATTCCCTTATCAGATTACAATAAGGTTCTCCACTTCGAATTCTTGTCGAATATATTAAATTAATGGAGTATATTGGCAAGAGCCGTGTTCCTTGAGATATAGGCCGAAATATATTAAATTAGTTAAATAAATGGGTATAAGTTACAGTGATAAATATGTATAAGCTTGTTTGTTGAGATAGAGGTTAAAGGTTTTGATGTTTCCATTCGAACGTTAAAATTGGATTTGACCAACTAAATTGAAGAAAGAGGGATATAGGTTGGGATGTTTTTGTTATAAATTTAGAATGAGTAGCTTTTATGTTATAGGTATATCTGTTTTTAAAATTTAAATTTAATTATTGATAGCTATTAAGTTGATCTTAATTTATATGGAATATTTTACAACAATTAGGTTGATAGATTTATATATTTGAGAATAGGATTTCCATAATTTTAATTTAACTATTAATAATTATTTGGTGGAAAGTAAGACTTTAACTTCTATAGAGTATTGTGCAATACTTTTAATAGTATATATCAATATAGATTAATTTTCACTTTCTAGAGATCAAATATCTCAAAATGAAAACCTCTTTCTAAGTTTAAATTAATTTTCACTCTCTAGAGATCAAATATCTCAAGATGGAAACCTTTATCTAGGTGCAAAACTTACATAAATGTTTGCACGTCAAGAGATTTGATTCCTCTAGTTTGTTAGTAGATTCGGATTGCGCATAGATCTATGCAGGAAGGTGGGTCCCTTGTCCCACAAACAATGGGGTCTCATACACCAATTTGGTGTTTGTCTTGGTTGTGACCTTAAAATTAGATAATAATAATAATACTAAATGTTAAAAAAAAAAAATCATTTGTTCTATATAAGATACAGATGATTTAGTATTTGATATTGATAAACTTTCTATCTCTCTATAATATTAGAATAAGAATTCTCTCTATATTTATGTTTTAGGTTAAACTTTTTACTGAACATGCATCTTGAAATATTTGATTTATAACCACATTAAACTTTTCTTTGTTATTAATTTTTTTTTAAATCTTATATATCCATATCAAAAATGAAATAAATTATACATCTTCGAGAAAGTGAAATTAAAAGAAAATTTTCAATTTAAATTACTTTAATTTTGTTTATATAACATTGATATAAAATTGTGATATTTAATATGCACAATGAAATATTTTAAACGATAAATATATTTTCTTGCTAATATAATTTTATTTAAAATATTACATATATTGAACTTAGAATGAAACACATAATCTAATATCAATAATATTATTTTATGTTTATTTTCAATTTATTTTCCTTTTTCTATATAAAATTGATATAAAATTAAGGTGGAAATAATTTTATTCATAACTCACATTAATTTTTTTTATTACTATTTTTTATTTTTAATGTAAGTACTATTTTCAAATGTAACTTTCTGTGACAATATTCTTCATAATACCTGATTATAAAGCACCTCTGGACCCCAAAAATTCAATCTAGCTAGAAAAATAAGAGTGAAATTATTAATATTTTATAATATTTTATTAAATCTAACAAAATATAAATATCAATTATGTTTTATTATAACCTAGATTTTTTATTAGAGTAATCTTATTATTATTATTATTATAAATTAATCAAGCTAACATAATAAGAGTGAGATTGTTAATGTTTTATAAAGATTTTAATTAAATCTAACCCCATATGTGTGTGTGTGTTTTTATTATAGTCAACATTATTTGTTTACTTAGAGTAGACATTTTTATTATTATAAAGATATCATGCCAACTTCATGAGGAGCATGGATGGAATCACACATCACCATCATAATCATTTGTAGAATTCATCTCAAGGTACAACAAATCAAAGGATGTGATTTATCTCCAAATTAGTTATGTCATTTTTGTTATTTTGATTAAATTCATTAATTAAAAAAGATGTCATATGAGTAAGTATAATAAGAAGTAAGTCATGGTTTTTGGGCATGTGATAAAATGCATATATGTTTACTTTTTTCCCAAGAGTGGGAAAGCATCTCATAACTCACATGTCAAATGAGAAATAAGGACAACCATGCGATATTCATGAATGTGACTTGACTCATGATTATTATTCAAGGAAAATAACACTAATTATAATTACCTCATTGGTGGTCTAAGGGAGTAGGATTTCACTCTCTTAGCAATGTGAAAGTTATGATGATCAATGTATTTTTATAATTGTTATGGATTGATGTCTATTGGATTTTACCAAGCATTTAATTCATATGGCTACACTAATCTTAGTAGTATTCACAAATCAAAAGTTGAGATTTTTCTTTAAAGTAGTTATGTCATTTTTTTTTTTTAATTAAATTAATTAATTAAAAACAAATCCATATAAACATGAAGTCATAGTTTTTTGGGCATGTAGTATAATTAAGACATAGATTGACCCA
Organism: Pinus taeda; assembly: GCA_000404065.3. Classification (NCBI taxonomy): domain Eukaryota; kingdom Viridiplantae; phylum Streptophyta; class Pinopsida; order Pinales; family Pinaceae; genus Pinus; species Pinus taeda. The sequence continues at coordinate 90,248 of APFE030090163.1, forward strand.
TAATATTTTTTTTTCTCAATAAGATTAAATCTATTAATGGAACAAAAAATAATAATACGAGGCATCAGCTCCTGCAGAGCCTGTCTCATTTTTTACCATGTTTTAACAGACAATAACTGAAGAAAGACTACCCTCAAGGGGAAACCAGTCCAAATTCCATTGTATGAGCTGCCCACGCAAGGGGATCCTGCCTGTAATAACCTTGAAGAAGAGTTTTTTGAACCAAATAAACAAAATTGACCCCAATTGATAGCAATTACAACAGCAAAAAAAAAAAAAAAACTTCAAAAAGTACACCTAAGATGGTGACCGGGTGACTAAAAAAACTTGAAAAGAGACCTTGGCCTACTAGGTGTCAATAGGTGGTAGAGGTTCCTCCACAATGAGACACATGTAGGCATCCATATCTTCTTCATCTTGCTGTTGTCCTCTCATCGTGGCTTCCATCTTCTCATTGCCAGCTAGAGTGCTCGTCATGGCTTCCATCTTCGCATTGCCACCTGGAGTGTTTTGTACCTGTGCTGCGTCTGTCCAATTCAGAGCTTCACCATGATTTTTTCGAGTCCCCGAATTGCTACCATGATTTTTTCGCCTACTGGTGTCAGTCCTGTCCTAAATCATGTGTGTTGAGACAACAGTGCTCTATGGCTCCTCTCTGAAGGCAATAGAAATGGTAGCAATAATACACGGGTGCTCCAAAGTGCATCGAAAATAGAAATGAGTATAATGGTAGGGATTCATTGTCAGGACAGAGTCATCAAAAGGTTGTTGGGCTTCCTCATCATGCCTATCATCGGCCATCTAGGCATGCCCCCGGCCACTGCGGTGAGCAGCAGATAAGGGCAAGGAGGAATCCATAGGAGTAGAGTCAGAGAGGGACAATAAGGGAGGGCAAGTGGCTCTGCCTCTGCTGCTACCCCTTCTACATCTCATCCTGTTCCGCAAACGAGGCATATTTGCCTAGTAAGTATTGGTTCGACGGGTGCTTGGAGGAGCAGGAGGAGGGATGCAATGGCTCATGGAGGCAGGAGAGTGGGGAATTCGATTACCAGAAGCAGAATTTAGGGCCAAAGTAGTAGCTCTGAAACCACCAAACAGGTTGTGCAAGAAGTGGGCACCTTCGACCATTTCAATGCAATAAATGATCTAACACCTTCTCCCCAGAGTCATTCGAGAGCTCAGCTCTACAGCAGTGGGGAGGCAGTTACAGGCCAGAGGAGGTAGAATGGGGGGAAGGTGATCCGAATTCTCCATCTTATCGATCAGAGTGATTTCTCCTCGGCCTTCACCTAGCATTAATATTTTTCCGCTTTCAAACAGCATTAAAAAGCCATTAATTGTGGCGGTGGGCGTCCTGGTTGCAGCGTGGGTGGTCATGTGGTCACGCCACTTGCCAACCCAAATGAGCTGCGTTGTACCAATACTATTGATCACCCATATCTAGAAAGATTGACCCATAATATTAAACAAAATCTATCTATAAATTAAAAAAACTTCAAAAATAATAATATTAAAATTCTTGCGATATATTTTAGTATATATATTTAACGACTTATAATAATAATTAAAATTAATGTGATTCTTTTAAAATTTGTTTAAGTAATGGGAAATTATCTATTATTACATTATTTATTTATATAAAATTAATATATTTTATTTTATAGTATTACTGATGCAGGAGCATCCAGCTCACAGTGACGAGGCAGAAAGAATCCAACCAGGTTCACGAGCGGGACACTGAATTGTTAAATTCTGCTGAAGATAATTTTTCTTTCTACCTTATTTTACAATTCAGCAACAGTTAGATGATTTACTTTCCAGTTAGGATTACTGTTAGTTTCATTGTCAATTTAAGGGTAGTTTCTGTAATTAGGAAAAATAACTCTTAATTGCTTTTACAAGTCTTAAAATATTCAAACAATTATGGTTACAAATAGGAACAGAAGCATGTAACTGACTTTGTAACAGAAAGAGACAAATTGCAAGCCTTAACTGAATACAGAGGCTATAAAAGAAAAACATACATGTAAAGAAAGGGTCTTTTTTTTTCAAGTAGAGAACAAGTTGAGTAATTGAAGAACTGAATCGTCAAAGCATTCAAAAGTACCTGAAGATTACTGTCCATCTATTAACTCCTAAATTATTGATTTGATCTCTCACACATAGTTACTGAGATTTTACATTTCTGTAAACTAAATGTAACATTATGATTGCTGAACGAATATGAACTGTATTCGAAACCATTGCCAAACAAGCACACAGGGGTATAGTTGAAGAATCACAATTATGAAATCGAGACCAGCAAGCAAGTAAATAATCTAGTACAAGAACCAAACGCCAGTGACGTAATACAACAATAAGCGAAAGCTACAGGTACCCAACAAATCATTTCCTTTTCCTTTCATTAAAAAACAGTTTACATTTGTATTTCCCAGAAACATTACGACATAGTCGAAAACCAAAGAGTATAGGTCCCTTAAGGATTACAGAGATTGTCATAATCAAAACCAGATCAAAATTTGCTCAACCATTACAGACAGACAATAGAAAGACAAAACCCTCATTAGGGTTTGACTACAGACACAAAACCAGGGTTTGTTGAAGCCGCGTTGCAGCCAGTGAACCCATTCCAGACAAACGATGGCGAACATGAAAACCACCAGGCTCAAACAATAAAATAACAAGCAAACCATATACATAACAGAGACCTGGAGACAGGCTAGCAAAATAGGTTCCAGGCCTACCAACTTTCACGCCATCAAATATTTTTGAAGACGGAGACGTGCGCCCTCTAGGCCACCATAGAAGACCTGCAACCGAACAAAAGAAGGCGAGTCAAGGTTCAACAGAACTAGGAAGGACGAAACCCTCGACAGAAAAACAAAACCAGCATTATAGAAATTAAAGGAAAACAGGAAAGGAAACCTCACCTGCAAACCGTGTGAGGAGTGACCATAAAATCGAACCAGAGAACGCCATCGTGAGCTAAAGACCAAAGGAGCAGTTGGGTTTAGACCCAGAACGAAAAGGGAGCAAATATTGAAACAGAGAACAAGCAAATACCTGTAGCAGAGGTTGGATAAACATTGCCATTGTTCCTATCCGAGCAGCAGGGCATACCTAGCAGTTCATAACCCAAGAATCATTATCAAGACATATACGAAAGCCAAAGACCAGAAGAACAACAGCACACGCAGGAATGGAATAGAACCAGCCGAATACCAGTGTTAAAGCAACCAACAGTTACAGCAAATATGGCCAAGACAAGAACTTGAACTCATTCATTTAAAACAGAGTAACCGAGCAAGCAAACAACTTACCAGAGTTTGCAGAGAAAACCCAGAGCCGAACACAGTCAATGCATATAGGAGGATAAGCAGGCAAACGAGCAAAGGAAGCCTCCATCCACAACCAGAACGAGCATAAAATCAACCCACAACCATGAAACTGTGATTCAGAACCAGTAGAAGCCGAATACAACACCATCGACATAATTTCATCGGGTAGAGCTCGAAACCCTCAGAACGACAGCAAGAATGACAAGAACAATCGAGAAACCGATTAAGGGTTAGGGTAATACCGGTTACCAAGGCGGAAGGAATGCATATTTACTCCCGCAGTTAATGCTCAGCTACCAGCTATTGAGCGCGGGAAAAGACAAACCCCAAATACAACCACGTAAGTGTCCAAGTGGCATGTTCAAAGCGTAAAAGGTAACGACGGAGTGGGCTGGGTCCCATCAGAGTGGTATCAGAGCAAGTTGAGTTGAAAAGATTTGGGAGAAATGGATATAGGCAGACGAGGACGAGGCAGAGGTGCCCGTAGGATGGCAGATGAGGCGTTGAGAGAAGAACTCAGAATTCTTACTGCTCGATTAGAAGCAGTAGAGGCAGGCAGAAGGAGAGATCTAGAGTTAGGTGATGTGAGTGACGAAGAAGTGGAAGCACCAGCAGATGGGGCTGAAGGTGACTCACCAGAAGTAGGATTGTTGAAGTCTGTATTATTGTCAAATAGTAAACCAAAACCAGAATTACCAACCTATGATGGCAGTTTATCGATTGATGTAGTATTAGATTGGATTAGTGAGATGGACAAGTACTTTGAATGCGAAGAGATTAGTGAAGACCGTAGGGTCAAGTTTGCAGTGACAAAGCTGAAAGGACACGCAACCCTGTGGTGGGACAGTGTCCAGAATGAGAGGAAGAGGTTGAACAAGCCTCCGATAAAGACCTGGGCAAGGATGGTAGCTAAATTGAAGGGCAGATTTCTGCCAAGAGATTATCAAATTGCATTACATAGGCAAGTTTAGAATTTGAGACAGAGAGGTCTGACAGTGAAAGAATATACGGAGGAATTTTATCGAGTAAACTTGCAAGCAGGATATACAGAGGATACAACAGAGAGGACAGCCAGATATGTGAATAGGTTGCGGATGGAAATTTTAGACGAAATAAGTATTCTGTCTCCCAACAATACGAAGGAGGCATATCAGAGTGCAGTTAAAGCAGAAGAAAAGCTTAACTGAAGACAGAATGCCCGCAGAGGACGTGGGTCTAATAGAGGAAGAGGCCAGTCCTATGGTAGGGGCTGAACTGCCAGCAACAGCGAGGAAGCCAGCAGTTCGAAGACTTCGGGAACAGCAGAAAAATGAGATGGAACGAGGGGTGGCAGATCGTTTCAGCGCGGTAGAGGAACTAGTCGTGGAAGGGGAACTGGATACCAGTGTTATAGATGCCACAAGTGGGGGCACCGCTCTTTTGAGTGCCCAAAGACAGATTCAACTGGACAGCGAGGCGCATATATGGCACAGCCAGAGGAAGCAGCAGCACCTACTTAAGAGGCAGAAAATGCCCCAGAGACAGAAGAAGCTTTAGTGCTGCATAAGGTGTTGGTGAAGCCAGTTGATGATAGTATTGAACAGACGCAATGGAAAGCTCTGTTCAAAACAGTTTGCAAGTCACAAGGTAAGTGCTGTAAAATGATAATTGACAGCAGAAGTACTGACAATTTAGTGTCAGTTGAGATGGTGGAGAAGTTAGGACTGAAACTTCTAAAACACTCCACTCCATATCGAGTTTCGTGGTTACAGAAAGGACACCAGTTGTTGGTGGATGAACAGAGTGAAGTGGAATTCCAGATAGGACGTTACAAAGACAAAATTATTTGCGACATTATGCCAATGGGCGTGTGCCACATTTTGTTGGGCAGACCTTGGCAGTATGACAAAAAAGTGACACATGATGGGGTATTGAATTGTTATAAGTTTGAAAAACACGGGGTTAAACATACCCTTCTGCCTATCAGAGAGGAGAAAGAGGCAGTTGAAGGAAATGAACCAAAGGTGTTACTTATGAACGGAAAACAATTTTTGAAACAAGTTGAAAATAGTGAGATGAATTTTGTTGTAGTAAGAAAGACTAGGACAGTTTTGTTACACACAGAAATCACAGATTTGCCTATAGAAATACAGCAGATGTTGGAAGAGTTTACAGATATAGTAGTAGACGACTTGCCAGATAAGTTACCTCCCAAGCGGAGCATTAGTCACCACATTGATTTCATACCAGGAGCCAGCTTACCGAATAAGGCAGCTTACAGAATGAGCCCCAAGGATAATGAAGAAATCAGAAAACAGGTGCAGGAGCTATTGGATAAAGGATTGATCAGAGAAAGTTTGAGCCCATGTGCTGTACCAACAGTTCTTGCCCCCAAAAAGGGAGGAGAATGGCGGATGTGCACTGATTCCAGGGTCATCAATAAAATCACCATACGGTACAGATTTCCGTTACCGCGCATGGATGATATGATGGACTGTTTGAGTGGGGTAGCTTACTTTTCTAAGATAGATTTAAAAAGTGGATCGGATACGTGAAGGGGATGAATGGAAGGCAGCTTTTAAAACAAATGAGGGCTTATATGAATGGCTGGTCATGTCGTTCGGGTTAAGCAATGCGCCTAGCACCTTCATGAGACTCGTGAATGAGATGCTAAAGGAATATATAGGGAAATTTGTAATTGTTTATTTGGATGACATACTGATTTTCAGTAAGACGCGAGAAGAACACCTCCGGCATGTGCGTAAAGTGCTAGAGAAGCTACAGCAGAATAAGTTATTGATCAATCTGAAGAAATGTACATTTTTGCAGAGAGAACTAATTTATCTGGGGTTTGTGATAGCAGAGAATGAATTAAAGATGGATCCGGAGAAAGTGACAGCAATCGTGAATTGGTAGTCACCGAAGAATTTGTTCGAGGTACGAAGTTTTCACGGATTAGCGAGTTTTTACAGAAAGTTTATTAGAGATTTTTAGCAGAATTTGTGCTCCTATATTAGAGACCATCAAAAAGGCCAGCCAACCTTTTCGATGGACAGAAGCAGCAGAAAAGAGCTTTCAGCTATTGAAGAGGAAAATAACGGAAAGACTGATTCTCAGGCTACCAGACTTTCAAAAACTATTTCAGGTACGTTGTGATGCAAGTGGAACAGCAATTGGGGTTGTACTCAGTCAGGAGGATAGACCAGTGGCATTCTTCAGTGAAAAACTGAATGAGAGTAGGCAGAAGTACTCCTCATACGATAAGGAATTCTACGCAGTAGTATAGGCACTAAGACACAGGAGGCATTACTTGTTGGGAAACGAGTTCGTGCTGTTCTCAGATAATTCTGCATTACAGTATGTAATGCAGCAGCATAAACTTAATCATAAGCATGCCAAATGGGTGGAGTACTTACAGAGCTTTAATTTTGTACTGAAGCATATTAGTGGGCAAGCGAATAAGGTAGCCGACGCATTGAGCAGAAAAGCTTTACTATTGCAGGAAAGCACTGTGCAGGTTTTGGGATTTGAACATTTACGGGATCTTTATAAGACAGACCCAGATTTCAGAGAAGCTTACGAGGCGTGCCAGAATCCTTTAATATGAGGAAACAGTCCTTGGTTGGACTATAATATACAGGAGAAATTACTTTTCAAGGGAGGACAACTATGTATCCCTAGCTGTTCTATGAGGGAGAATATCATTCGTGAAAAACACAGTGGGGGATTGGCTGGACACTTTGGTATTGACAAGACTCTAGAGCAACTTAGTCACTTTTACTTTTGGCCGAGAATGAGACGGGGCGTACAACGTTTTGTGACTAAGTGTAAGGTGTGTCAACTAGCGAAAGGACATAGCCAGAACACAGGACTGTACACGCCATTGCCTATTCTAGGCAGACCTTGGGATTCTGTGAGTTTAGATTTTGTATTGGGGCTGCCGAAAACACAGAAAGGGTATGATTCGGTAATGGTAGTGGTAGATCGTTTCTCGAAAATGGCACATTTTGTACCTTGTCGGAAAACTAGTGATGCTACTTACGTGGCTCACTTGTTTTTTAACGAGATTGTCTGATTACACGGGTTACCAACAATCATCCTATCAGACAGAGATGTAAAGTTCACGGGACATTTTTGGCGTACCTTATGGAAAAAAATGAACACCCAATTAAGCTACAGTTCTGCTTACCATCCGCAGACCGATGGGCAAACAGAAGTTGTGAACAGAAGTCTAGGAAATCTGTTACGCAGCTTAGTCGGACAAAATTCTAGAATGTGGGACCGAGTGTTGGCGCAAGCAGAATTTGCGTACAATGATTCGCCGAATCGTAGCACGGGTCTCAGTCCCTTCCAGATTCTTTATGGTGTGCACCCTCGAGGAGTGCATGAGCTTCGGGATCTTGGTTTACAGGAACGACGGAGTGCGGATGGCGAAGATTTTGCAAATGCGATGCGAGATTTACATGAAAAGGTCAAGGCAAAGTTACAGGACAACAGCTTGAAGTACAAGGAACACGTAGATCTGAAGAGGAGAGAAGTTCATTTTGAGGTAGGGGATGATGTTCTGGTACACTTACACAAGGAGCGGTTTCCTAAAGGTACGTATAACAAATTGAAATACAAGAAAATAGGACCTTGCAAGATCTTGCGGAAGTTTTCAGCGAATGCCTACGAAATCCAGCTACCACCTGGAGTAGGCATATCACCTATCTTCAATGTGGCAGATTTGTTTCCGTATTCAGGTGAACTGTTGGAAGGAAGGAAGGATGAACCTGGACAATCCACGCGGAACACCCAGGAAGACAAAGACAGTTGGAAGAAACAGATGCCTTATGTCCAACCTCTTGAGATCGAAGGCATCCTCGAAACTCAGGTAGTTAGGCGTACTCCGCGGAAAAATTATTTTCAGTACCTGGTCAAGTGGAAGAACCGTCCAATTGAGGACAGCTCATGGCTTGACGCCAGGAAGATTGAACTAACAGGGACAACAATGGAGGAACTCATGAACAAGAGTCATGATCTTTTCTCACCTCGGGAACCTGATGCAGGAGCATCCAGCTCACAGTGACGAGGCAGAAAGACTCCAACCAGGTTCACGAGCGGAACACCGAATTGTTAAATTCTGCTGAAGATAATTTTTCTTTTTACTTTATTTTACAAGTCAGAAACAGTTAGATGATTTACTTTCCAGTTAAGATTACTGTTAGTTTCATTGTCGATTTAAGGGTAGTTTATGTAATTAGGAAGAATAACTCTTAATTGCTTTTACAAGTCTTAACATATTCAAACAATTATGGTTACAAATAGGAAGAGAAGCATGTAACTGATTTTGTAACAGAAAGAGACAAACTCCGAGCCTTAACTGAATACAGAGGCTATAAAAGCAAAACATACATGCAAAGAAGGGGTCTTTTTTTTCAAGTAGAGAACAAGTTGAGTAATAGAAGAATAGAATCGTCAAAGCATTCAAAAGTACTTGAAGAATACTGTCCATCTGTTAACTCCTAAATTATTGATTTGATCTCTCACACATGGTTACTGAGATTTTATATTTCTATAAATTAAATATAACTTTATGATTGTTGAACGAATATAAACTGTATTCGAAACCATTGCCAAACAAGCACACAGGAGTATAGTTGAAGAATCACAATTACGAAATCGAGACCAGCAAGCAAGTAAATAATCCAGTACAAGAACCAAACGCCAACAACGAAATACAACGATAAGTGAAGGCTACAGGTACCCAACAAATCATTTCCTTTTCCTTTCATTAAAAACACAGTTTACATTTGTATTGCCTAGAAACATTACGACATAGCCGAAAACCAAAGAGTAGAGGTCCCTTAAGGATTATAGAGATTGTCATAATCAAAACCAGATCAAAGTTCGCTCAGCCATTACAGACAGACAACAGAAAGACGAAACCCTCGTTAGGGTTTGACTACAGACAACAGAAAGACGAAACCCTCGTTAGGGTTTGACTATAGACACAAAGCTAGGGTCGTTGAAGCCGCGTTGCAGGAGTGAACCCATTCCAGACAAACGATGGCAGACATGAAAACCACCAAGCTCAAACAATAAAATAACAAGCGAACCATATATGTAACAGAGACCTCGAGACAGGCTAGCAAAATAGGTTCCAGGCCTACCAACTTTCACGCCATCAAACATTTCTGTAGACGGAGACGTGCACCCTCTAGGCCACCATAGAAGACCTGCAACCGAACAAAAGAAGGCGAGTCAGGGTTCAACAGAACCAGGAAGAACGAAACCCTCGACAGAAAAAAAAAACCAATATCATAGAAATTAAAGGAGAATAGGAAAGGAAACCTCACCTCGAGACCGCATGAGGAGTGACCATAAAATCGAACCAGAGAACGCCATAGTGAGCTAAAGACCAGAGGAGCAGTCAGGTTTAGACCCAGAACGAAAAGGGGCAAATATTGAAACAGAGAACAAGCAAATACCTGTAGCAGAGGTTGGATAAACATTGCCATTGGTCCTGTCCGAGCAGCAGAGCATATCCAGTAATTCATAATCCAAGAATCACTATCCAGACATATACGAAAGCCAAAGACCAGAAGAAATAATAGCACACACAGAAATGGAATAGAACCAGCCGAATACCAGTGTTAAATAACCAACAGTTACCGCAAATATCGCCAGACCAAGAACTTGGAATCATTCATTTAAAACAGAGTAACCGAGCAAGCAGACAACTTACCAGAGTTTGTAGAGAAGACCCAGAGCCGAACACAGTCAATGCATATAAGAGGAAAAGTAGGCAAACGCGCAAAGGGAGCCTTCATCCACAACCAGAACGATTATAAAATCAACTCACAACCATGAAACTGTGATTCAGAACCAGAAGAAGCCGAATACAACTCCATCGACAGCATTTCATCGCGTAGAGCTCAAAACCCTCAGAACGACAAGAATAATCGAGAAACTGACTAAGGGCTAGGGTAATACTGGTTACCAAGGCGGAAGGACTGCGTATTTACTCCCGCAGTTAATGCTGAGCTACCAGCTATTGAGCGGGGGAAAAGACCAACCCCAACTACAACCACTTAAGCATCCAAGTGGCACCTTAAAAGCATAAAAGGTAACGACAGAGTGGGCTGGGTCCCATCAGAGTGGTATCGGAGCAAGTTGAGTTGAAAAGATTTTGGAGAAATGGATATAGGCAGACGAGGATGAGGCAGAGGTGCCCGTAGGATGGCAGATGAGGTGTTGAGAGAAGAACTCAGAATTCTTACTACTCGATTAGAAGCTGTAGAGGTAGGCAAAAGGAGAGATCCAGAGTTAGGTGATGTGAGTGACAAAGAAGTGGAAGCACCAGCAGGTGGGGCTGAAGGTGACTCACCAGAAGTAAGACTGTTGAAGTCTGTATTATTGTCAAATAGTAAACCAAAACCAGAATTGCCAACCTATGATGGCAGTTTATCGATTGATATAGTATTAGATTGGATTAGCGAGATGGACAAGTACTTTGAATGCGAAGAAATTAGTGAAGACCGTAGGGTCAAGTTTGCAGCAACAAAGCTGAAAGGGCACGCAACCCTGTGGTGGGACAGTGTCCAGAATGAGAGGAAGAGGTTGAACAAGCCTCCGATAAAGACCTGGGCAAGGATGGTAGCTAAATTGAAGTGCAGATTTCTGCCAAGAGATTATCAAATTGCATTACATAGGCAAGTTCAGAATTTGAGACAGAGAGGTCTGACAGTGAAGGAATATACGGAGGAATTTTATCGAGTAAACTTGTGAGCAGGATATACAGAGGATATAGCAGAGAGGACAGCCAGATATGTGAATGGGCTAAGGATGGAAATTTTAGATGAAATAAGTATTCTATCTCCCAACAATACAGAGGAGGCATATCAGAGTGCAGTTAAAGCAGAAGAAAAGCTTAACCGAAGACAGAATGCCCAGAGAGGACATGGGTCTAACAGAGGAAGAGGCCAGTCCTATGGTAGGGGCCGAACTGCCAGCAACAGCAAGGAAGCCAGCAGTTCGAAGACTTCGGGAACAACAGAGAAAGGAGATGGAGCGAGCGGTGGCAGATCGTTTCAGCGCGGTAGAGGAACTGGTCGTGGAAGGGGAACTGGGTACCAGTGTTATAGATGCCACAAGTGGGGGCACCACTCTTTTGAGTGCCCAGAGAGAGATTCCACTAGATAGCGAGGCGCATATATGGCACAGCCAGAGGAAGCAGTAGCACCTCCTCAAGAGGTAGAAAATGCCCCAGAGACAGGAGAAGCTTTAGTGCTGCATGAGGTGTTGGTGAAGCCAGTTGATGACAGTATTGAACAGACGCAATGGAAAGCTCTGTTCAGAACAGTTTGTAAGTCACAAGGTAAGTGTTGTAAAATGATAATTGACAGCAGAAGTATTCACAATTTAGTGTCAGTCGAGATGATGGAGAAGTTAGGACTGAAACGTCTGAAACACCCCACTCCATATCGAGTTTTGTGGTTACAGAAAGGACACCAGTTGCTGGTGGATGAACAGAGTGAAGTGGAATTCCAGATAGGACATTATAAAAACAAAATTGTTTGCGACATTATGCCAATGGATGTGTGCGACATTTTGTTAGGCAGACCTTGGCAGTATGACAGAAAAGTGACACATGATGGGGTATTGAATTGTTATAAGTTTGAAAAAGACGGGGTTAAACATACCCTTGTGCCTATCAGAGAGGAGAAAGAGGCTATTGAAGGAAATGAACCAAAGGCATTACTTATGAATGGAAAACAATTTTTGGAACAAGTTGAAAACAGTGAGATGAATTTCGCTGTAGTAAGAAAGACTAGTACAGTTTTGTTACACACAGAAATCACAGATTTGGCTATAGAAATATAGCAGATGTTGGAAGAGTTTACAGATATAGTAGTAGACGACTTGCCGAATAAGTTACCTCCGAAGCGGAGCATTAGTCACCACATTGATTTCATACCAGGAGCCAGCTTACCGAATAAGGCAGCTTACAGAATGAGCCCCAAGGATAATGAAGAAATCAGAAAACAGGTGCAAGAGCTATTGGATAAAGGATTAATCAGAGAAAGTTTGATCCCATGTGCTGTACCAACAGTTCTCGCCCCCAGAAAGGGAGGAGAATGGCGGATGTGCACTGATTCCAGGGCCATCAATAAAATCACCATACGGTACAGAATTCCGTTACCGCGCATGGATGATATGATGCACTGTTTGAGTGGGGCAGCTTACTTTTCTAAGATAGATTTAAAAAGTGGATATCACCAAATTCGGATACGTGAAGGAGACGAATGGAAGACAGCTTTTAAAACAAATGAGGGCTTATATGAATGGCTGGTCATGCCGTTCGGGGTAAGCAATGCGCCCAACACCTTCATGAGACTCATGAATGAGATGCTAAAGGAATATATAGGGAAATTTGTAATTGTTTATTTGGATGACATATTGATTTTCAGTAAGACGCGAGAAGAACACCTCCGACATGTGCGTAAAGTGCTAGAGAAGCTACATCAGAATAAGTTATTGATCAATCTGAAGAAATGTACGTTTTTGCAGAGAGAACTAATTTATCTGGGGTTTGTGATAGCAAAGAATGAATTAAAGATGGATCCGGAGAAAGTGACAGCAATCGTGAATTGGCAGTCACCGAAGAATTTGTTCGAAGTACGAAGTTTTCACGGATTAGCGAGTTTTTACAGAAAGTTTATTAGAGATTTTAGCAGAATCTATGCTCCTATGTTGGAGACCATCAAAAAGGCCAGCCAACCTTTTTGATGGACAGAAGCGGCAGAAAAGAGCTTTCAACTATTGAAGAGGAAAATAACGTAAAGACCAATTCTCAGGCTACCAGACTTTCAAAAATTATTTCAGGTACGTTGTGATGCAAGTGGAACAGCAATCAGGGCTGTACTCAGTCAGGAGGATAGACCAGTGGCGTTCTTCAGTGAAAAACTAAATGAGAGTAGGCAGAAGTACTCCTCATACGATAAGGAATTCTACGCAGTAGTACAGGCACTAAGACACTGGAGGCATTACTTGTTGGGAAACGAGTTCGTGCTGTTCTCAGATAATTCTGCATTACAGTATGTAATGCAGCAGCATAAACTTAATCATAAGCATGCCAAATGGGTGGATTACTTACAGAGCTTTAATTTTGTACTGAAGCATATCAGTGGGCAAGCGAATAAGGTAGCTGACGCATTGAGCAGAAAAGCTTTACTATTGCAGGAAAGCACTGTGCAGGTTTTGGGATTTGAACATTTACGGGATCTTTATAAGACAGACCCAGATTTCAGAGAAGCTTACGAGGCGTGCCAAAATCCTTTAATAAGAGGAAACAGTCCTTGGTTGGACTATAATATACAGGAGAAATTACTTTTCAAGGGAGGACAACTATGTATCCCCAGCTGTTCTATGACGGAGAATATCATTCGTGAAAAACACAGTGGGGGATTGGCTGGACACTTTGGTATTGACAAGACTCTAGAGAAACTTAGTCACTTTTAATTTTGGCCGAGAATGAGACGGGGCGTACAACGTTTTCTGACTAAGTGTAAGGTGTGTCAACTAGCGAAAGGACATAGCCAGAACATAGGACTGTACACGCCATTGCCTATTCTAGGCAGACCTTGGGATTCTGTGAGTTTAGATTTTGTATTGGGGCTGCCGAAAACACAGAAAGGGTATGATTCGGTAATGGTAGTGGTAGATCGTTTCTTGAAAATGGCACATTTTGTACCTTGTCGGAAAACTAGTGATGCTACTTACGTGGCTCACTTGTTTTTTAACGAGATTGTCTGATTACACGGGTTACCAACAACCATCCTATCAGACAGAGATGTAAAGTTCACAGGACATTTTTGGCATACCTTATGGAAAAAAATGAACACCCAATTAAGCTACAATTCTTCTTACCATCCGCAGACCGATGGGCAAACAGAAGTTGTGAACAGAAGTCTAGGAAATCTGTTACGCAGCTTAGTCGGAAAAAATTCTAGAATGTGGGACCGAGTGTTGGCGCAAGCAGAATTTGCGTACAATGATTCGCCGAATCATAGCACGGGTCTCAGTCCCTTCCAGATTATTTATGGTATGCACCCTCGAGGAGTGCATGAGCTTCGGGATCTTGGTTTACAGGAACGACGGAGTGCGGATGGCGAAGATTTTGCAAATGCGATGCGAGATTTACATGAAAAGGTCAAGGCAAAGTTACAGGACAGCAGCTTGAAGTATAAGGAACACGTAGATCTGAAGAGGAGAGAAGTTCATTTTGAGGTAGGGGATGATGTTCTGGTACACTTACGCAAGGAGCGGTTTCCTAAAGGTACGTATAACAAATTGAAATACAAGAAAATAGGACCTTGCAAGATCTTGCCGAAGTTTTCAGTGAATGCCTACGAAATCCAGCTACCACCTGGAGTAGGCATATCACCTATCTTTAATGTGGCAGATTTGTTTCCGTATTCAGGCGAACTGTTGGAAGGAAGGAAGGATGAACCCGGACAATCCACGCGGAACACCCAGGAAGACAAAGACAGTTGGAAGAAACAGATGCCTTATGTCCAACCTCCTGAGATCGAAGGCATCCTCGAAACTCAGGTAGTTAGGCGTACTCCGCGGAAAAATTATTTTCAGTACCTGGTCAAGTGGAAGAACCGTCCAATTGAGGACAACTCATGGCTTGACGCCAGGCAGATTGAACGAACAGGGACAACAATGGAGGAACTCATGAACAGGAGTCATGATCTTTTCTCACCTTGGGAACCTGATGCAGGAGCATCCAGCTCATAGTGACGAGGCAGAAAGACTCCAACCAGGTTCACGAGCGGAACACCGAATTGTTAAATTCTGCTGAAGATAATTTTTCTTTTTACTTTATTTTACAAGTCAGAAACAGTTAGATGATTTACTTTCCAGTTAAGATTACTGTTAGTTTCATTGTCGATTTAAGGGTAGTTTATGTAATTAGGAAGAATAACTCTTAATTGATTTTACAAGTCTTAACATATTCAAACAATTATGGTTACAAATAGGAACGGAAGCATGTAACTGATTTTGTAACAGAAAGAGACAAACTACGAGCCTTAACTGAATACAGAGGCTATAAAAGCAAAACATACATGTAAAGAAGGGGTCTTTTTTTTCAAGTAGAGAACAAGTTGAGTAATAGAAGAATAGAATCGTCAAAGCATTCAAAAGTACCTGAAGAATATTGTCCATCTGTTAACTCCTAAATTATTTATTTGATCTCTCACACATGGTTACTGAGATTTTATATTTCTGTAAATTGAATATAACTTTATGATTGTTGAACGAATATAAACTGTATTCGAAACCGTTGCCAAACAAGCACACAGGAGTATAGTTGAGGAATCACAATTACGCAATCGAGACCAGCAAGCAAGTAAATAATCCAGTACAAGAACCAAACGCCAACGACGAAATACAACGATAAGCGAAGGCTACAGGTACCCAACAAATCATTTCCTTTTCCTTTCATTAAAAACCAGATCAAAGTTCGCTCAGCCATTACAGACAGACAACAGAAAGACGAAACCCTCGTTAGGGTTTGACTACAGACAACAGAAAGACGAAACCCTCGTTAGGGTTTGACTATAGACACAAAGCTAGGGTCGTTGAAGGTGCGTTGCAGGAGTGAACCCATTCCAGAAAAACAACGGCAGACATGAAAACCACCAAGCTCAAACAATAAAATAACAAGCGAACCATATATGTAACAGAGACCTCGAGACAAGCTAGCAAAATAGGTTCCAGGCCTACCAACTTTCACGCCATCAAACATTTCTGTAGACGGAGACGTGCACCCTCTAGGCCACCATAGAAGACCTGCAGCCGAACAAAATAAGGCGAGTCAGGGTTCAACAGAACCAGGAAGAACGAAACCCTCGACAGAAAAACAAAACCAATATCATAGAAATTAAAGGAGAACAGGAAAGGAAACCTCACCTGGAGACCGCATGAGGAGTGACCATAAAATCGAACCAGAGAACGCCATAGTGAGCTGAAGACCAGAGGAGCAGTCGGGTTTAGACCCAGAACGAAAAGGGGCAAATATTGAAACAGAGAACAAGCAAATACCTGTAGCAGAGGTTGGATAAACATTGCCATTGGTCCTGTCCGAGCAGCAGAACATATCCAGCAGTTCATAATCCAAGAATCACTATCCAGATATATACGAAAGCCAAAGACCAGAAGAAATAATAGCACACGCAGGAATGGAATAGAACCAGCCGAATACCAGTGTTAAAATAACCAACAGTTACAGCAAATATCGCCAGACCAAGAACTTGGAATCATTCATTTAAAATAGAGTAACCGAGCAAGCAGACAACTTACCAGAGTTTGCAGAGAAGACCCAGAGCTGAACACAGTCAATGCATATAAGAGGACAAGCATGCAAACGCGCAAAGGGAGCCTTCATCCACAACCAGAACGATTATAAAATCAACTCACAACCATGAAACTATGATTCAGAACCAGAAGAAGCCAAATACAACTCCATCGACAGCATTTCATCGCGCAGAGCTCAAAACCCTCAGAACAACAAGAATAATCGAGAAACTGACTAAGGGCTAGGGTAATACCGGTTACCAAGGCGGAAGGACTGCGTATTTACTCCCGCAGTTAATGCTGAGCTACCAGCTATTGAGTGGGGGAAAAGAACAACCCCAACTACAACCACTTAAGCATCCAAGTGGCACGTTAAAAGCATAAAAGGTAACGACAGAGTGGGCTGGGTCCCATCAGAGTGGTATCGGAGCAAGTTGAGTTGAAAAGATTTTGGAGAAATGGATATAGGCAGACGAGGACGAGGCAGAGGTGCCCGTAGGATGGCAGATGAGGCATTGAGAGAAGAACTCAAAATTCTTACTACTCGATTAGAAGCCGTAGAGGTAGGCAAAAGGAGAGATCCAGAGTTAGGTGATGTGAGTGACGAAGAAGTGGAAGCACCAGCAGGTGGGGCTGAAGGTGACTCACCAGAAGTAAGACTGTTGAAGTCTGTATTATTGTCAAATAGTAAACCAAAACCAGAATTGCCAACCTATGATGGCAGTTTATCGATTGATGTAGTATTAGATTGGATTAGTGAGATGGACAAGTACTTTGAATGCGAAGAAATTAGTGAAGACCGTAGGGTCAAGTTTGCAACAACAAAGCTGAAAGGGCACGCAACCCTGTGGTGGGACAGTGTCCAGAATGAGAGGAAGAGGTTGAACAAGCCTCCGATAAAGACCTGGGCATGGATGGTAGCTAAATTGAAGTGCAGATTTCTGCCAAGAGATTATCAAATTGCATTACATAGGCAAGTTCAGAATTTGAGACAGAGAGGTCTGACAGTGAAGGAATATACGGAGGAATTGTATCGAGTAAACTTGCGAGCAGGATATACAGAGGATATAGCAGAGAGGACAGCCAGATATGTGAATGGGCTGAGGATGGAAATTTTAGACGAAATAAGTATTCTGTCTCCCAACAATACAGAGGAGGCATGTCAGAGTGCAGTTAAAGTAGAAGAAAAGCTTAACCGAAGACAGAATGCCCGGAGAGGACGTGGGTCTAACAGAGGAAGAGGCCAGTCCTATGGTAGGGGCTGAACTGCCAGCAACAGCAAGGAAGCCAGCAGTTCAAAGACTTCGCGAACAACAGAGAAAGGAGATGGAGCGAGGGGTGGCAGATCGTTTCAGCGCGGTAGAGGAACTGGTCGTGGAGGGGGAACTGGGTACTAGTGTTATAGATGCCACAAGTCGGGGCACCACTCTTTTGAGTGCCCAGAGACAGATTCCACTAGACAGCGAGGCGCATATATGGCACAGCCAGAGGAAGTAGCAGCACCTCCTCAAGAGGTAGAAAATGCCCCAGAGACAGGAGAAGCTTTAGTGCTGCATAAGGTGTTGGTGAAGCCAGTTCATGACAGTATTGAACAGACGCAATGGAAAGCTCTGTTCAGAACAGTTTGTAAGTCACAAGGTAAGTGCTGTAAAATGATAATTGACAGTGGAAGTATTCACAATTTAGTGTCAGTCGAGATGGTGGAGAAGTTAGGACTGAAATGTCTGAAACACCCCACTCCATATCGAGTTTCGTGGTTACAGAAAGGACACCAGTTGCTGGTGGATTAACAGAGTGAAGTGGAATTCCAGATAGGACGTTATAAAAACAAAATTGTTTGCGACATTATGCCAATGGACATGTGCGACATTTTGTTAGGCAGACCTTGGCAGTATGACAGAAAAGTGACACATGATGGGGTATTGAATTGTTATAAGTTTGAAAAAGACGGGGTTAAACATACCCTTGTGCCTATCAGAGAGGAGAAAGAGGCTGTTGAAGGAAATGAACCAAAGGCATTACTTATGAATGGAAAACAATTTTTGGAACAAGTTGAAAACAGTGAGATGAATTTTACTGTAGTAAGAAAGACTAGGACAGTTTTGTTACACACAGAAATCACAGATTTTCCTATAGAAATATAGCAGATGTTGGAAGAGTTTACAGATATAGTAGTAGACGACTTGCCGAATAAGTTACCTCCGAAGAGGAGCATTAGTCACCACATTGATTTCATACCAGGAGCCAGCTTACCGAATAAGGCAGCTTACAGAATGAGCCCCAAGGATAATGAAGAAATCAGAAAACAGGTAAAGGAGCTATTGGATAAAGGATTAATCAGAGAAAGTTTGAGCCCATGTGCTGTACCAACAGTTCTCGCCCCCAGAAAGGGAGGAGAATGGCGGATGTGCACTGATTCCAGGGCCATCAATAAAATCACCATACGGTACAGAATTCCGTTACCGCGCATGGATGATATGATGCACTGTTTGAGTGGGGCAGCTTACTTTTCTAAGATAGATTTAAAAAGTGGATATCACCAAATTCGGATACGTGAAGGAGACGAATGGAAGACAGCTTTTAAAACAAATGAGGGCTTATATGAATGGCTGGTCATGCCGTTCGGGGTAAGCAATGCGCCCAACACCTTCATGAGACTCATGAATGAGATGCTAAAGGAATATATAGGGAAATTTGTAATTGTTTATTTGGATGACATATTGATTTTCAGTAAGACGCGAGAAGAACACCTCCGACATGTGCGTAAAGTGCTAGAGAAGCTACATCAGAATAAGTTATTGATCAATCTGAAGAAATGTACGTTTTTGCAGAGAGAACTAATTTATCTGGGGTTTGTGATAGCAGAGAATGAATTAAAGATGGATCCTGAGAAAGTGACAGCAATCGTGAATTGGCAGTCACCGAAGAATTTGTTCGAAGTACGAAGTTTTCACGGATTAGCGAGTTTTTACAGAAAGTTTATTAGAGATTTTAGCAGAATCTGTGCTCCTATGTTGGAGACGATCAAAAAAGCCAGCCAACCTTTTTGATGGACATAAGCGGCAGAAAAGAGCTTTCAGCTATTGAAGAGGAAAATAACGGAAAGACCGATTCTCAGGCTACCAGACTTTCAAAAGCTATTTCAGGTACGTTGTGATGCAAGTGGAACAGCAATCAGGGTTGTACTCAGTCAGGAGGATAGACCAGTGGCGTTCTTCAGTGAAAAACTGAATGAGAGTAGGCAGAAGTACTCCTCATACGATAAGGAATTCTACGCAGTAGTACAGGCACTAAGACACTGGAGGCATTACTTGTTGGGAAACGAGTTCATGCTGTTCTCAGATAATTCTGCATTACAGTATGAAGGAAGGAAGGAAGGATGAACCTGGACAATCCACGCGGAACACCCAGGAAGACAGAGACAGTTGGAAGAAACAGATGCCTTATGTCCAACCTCCTGAGATTGAAGGCATCCTCGAAACTCAGGTAGTTAGGTGTACTCGGCGGAAAAATTATTTTCAGTACCTGGTCATGTGGAAGAACCGTCCAATTGAGGACAGCTCATGGCTTGACGCCAGGCAAATTGAACGAACAGGGACAACAGTGGAGGAACTCATGAATAGGAGTCATGATCTTTTCTCACCCCGGGAGCCTGATGTAGGAGCATCCAGCTCACAGTGACGAGGTAGAAAGACTCCAACCAGGTTCACGAGCGGAACACCGAATTGTTAAATTCTGCTGAAGATAATTTTTCTTTTTACTTTATTTTACAAGTCAGAAATAGTTAGATGATTTACTTTCTAGTTAAGATTACTGTTAGTTTCATTGTCGATTTAAGGGTAGTTTATGTAATTAGGAAGAATAACTCTTAATTGCTTTTACAAGTCTTAACATATTCAAACAATTATGGTTGCAAATAGGAACAGAAGCATGTAACTGATTTTGTAACAGAAAGAGACAAACTCCGAGCCTTAACTGAATACAGAGGCTATAAAAGCAAAACATACATGTAAAGAAGGGGTCTTTTTTTTCAAGTAGAGAACAAGTTGAGTAATAGAAGAATAGAATCGTCAAAGCATTCAAAAGTACCTGAAGTATACTGTCCATCTGTTAACTCCTAAATTATTGATTTGATCTCTCACACATGGTTACTGAGATTTTATATTTCTGTAAATTAAATATAACTTTATGATTGCTGAACGAATATAAACTGTATTCGAAACCGTTGCCAAACAAGCACACAGGAGTATAGTTGAAGAATCACAATTACGAAATCGAGACCAGCAAGCAAGTAAATAATCCAGTACAAGAACCAAACGCCAGCGACGAAATACAACGATAAGCGAAGGCTACAGGTACCCAACAAATCATTTCCTTTTCCTTTCATTAAAAACACAATTTACATTTGTATTGCCTAGAAACATTACGACATAGCCGAAAACCAAAGAGTAGAGGTCCCTTAAGGATTACAGAGATTGTCATAATCGAAACCAGATCAAAGTTCGCTCAGCCATTACAGACAGACAACAGAAAGATGAAACCCTCATTAGGGTTTGACTACAGACAATAGAAAGACAAAACCCTCGTTAGGGTTTGACTATAGACACAAAGCCAGGGTCGTTGAAGCCGCGTTGCAGCAGTGAACCCATTCCAGACAAACAATGGCAGACATGAAAACCACCAAGCTCAAACAATAAAATAACAAGCGAACCATATATGTAACAGAGACCTCGAGACAGGCTAGCAAAATAGGTTCCAGACCTACCAACTTTCACACCATCAAACATTTCTGTAGATGGAGACGTGCGCCCTCCAGGCCACCATAGAAGACCTGCAACCGAACAAAAGAAGGCGAGTCAGGGTTCAACAAAACCAGGAAGAACGAAACCCTCGACAGAAAAACAAAACCAATATCATAGAAATTAAAGGAGAACAGGAAAGGAAACCTCACCTGGATACCGCGTGAGGAGTGACCATAAAATCGAACCAGAGAACGCCATAGTGAGCTGAAGACCAGAGGAGCAGTCGGGTTTAAACCCAGAACGAAAAGGGGCAAATATTGAAACAGAGAACAAGCAAATACCTGTAGGAGAGGTTGGATAAACATTGCCATTGGTCCTGTCCGAGCAGCAGAGCATATCCAGCAGTTCATAATCCAAGAATCATTATCCAGACATATACGAAAGCCAAAGACCAGAAGAAATAATAGCACACGCAGGAATGGAATAGAACCAGCCAAATACCAGTGTTAAAATAACCAACAGTTACAGCAAATATGGATAGACCAAGAACTTGGAATCATTCATTTAAAATAGATTAACCGAGCAAGCAGACAACTTACCAGAGTTTGTAGAGAAGACCCAGAGCCGAACACAGTCAATGCATATAGGAGGACAAGCAGACAAACGCGCAAAGGAAGCCTCCATCCACAACCAGAACAAATATAAAATCAACTCACAACCAAGTGATTCAGAACCAGCAGAAGCCGAATACAACTCCATCGACAGCATTTCATCACGCAGAGCTCAAAACCCTCAGAACGATAGCAAGAATGACAAGAATAATTGAGAAACTGACTAAGGGCTAGTGTATACCGGTTACCAAGGCGGAAGGACTGCGTATTTACTCCCGCAGTTAATGCTCACCTACCAGCTATTGAGCGCGGGAAAAGACCAACACCAACTACAACCACGTAAGCATCCAAGTGGCACGTTAAAAGCATAAAAGGTAACGACAGTGTGGGTTGGGTCCCATCAGAGTGGTATCAGAGCAAGTTGAGTTGAAAAGATTTTGGAGAAATGGATATAGGCAGACGAGGACGAGGCAGAGGTGCCTGTAGGATGGCAGATGAGGCGTTGAGAGAAGAACTCAGAATTCTTACTACTCTATTAGAAGCAGTAGAGGCAGGCAGAAGGAGAGATCCAGAGTTAGGTGATGTGAGTGACGAAGAAGTGGAAGCACCAGCAGATGGGGCTGAAGGTGACTCACCAGAAGTAAGACTGTTGAAGTTTGTATTATTGTGAAATAGTAAACCAAAACCAGAATTTCCAACCTATGATGGCAGTTTATCAATTGATGTAGTATTAGATTGGATTAGCGAGATGGACAAGTACTTTGAATGCGAAGAAATTAGTGAAGACCGTAGGGTCAAGTTTGCAGCAACAAAGCTGAAAGGGCATGCAACCCTGTGGTGGGACAGTGTCCAGAATGAGAGGAAGAGGTTGAACAAGCCTCCGATAAAGACCTAGGCAAGGATGGTAGCTAAATTGAAGGGAAGATTTCTGCCAAGAGATTATCAAATTGCATTACATAGGCAAGTTCAGAATTTGAGACAGAGAGGTCTGACAGTGAAGGAATATACGGAGGAATTTTACCGAGTAAACTTGCGAGCAGGATATACAGAGGATACAGCAGAGAGGACAGCCAGATATGTGAATGGGCTGAGGATGGAAATTTTAGACGAAATAAGTATTATGTCTCCCAATAATACGGAGGAGGCATATCATAGTGCAGTTAAAGCAGAAGAAAAGCTTAACCGAAGACAGAATGCCCGGAGAGGACGTGGGTCTAACAGAGGAAGAGGCCAGTCCTATGGTAGGGGCCGAACTGCCAGCAACAACGAGGAAGCCAGCAGTTCGAAGACTTCGGGAACAGCAGAGAAAGGAGATGGAATGAGGGGTGGCAGATCATTTCAGCGCGGTAGAGGAATTGGTCGTGGAAGGGGAACTGGATACCAGTGTTATAGATGCCACAAGTGGGGGCGCCGCTCTTTTGAGTGCCCAGAGACAGATTCCACTGGACAGCGAGGCACATATATGGCACAGCCAGAGGAAGCAGCAGCACCTCCTCAAGAGGCAGAAAATGCCCCAGAGACAGGAGAAGCTTTAGTGCTGCATAAGGTGTTGGTGAAGCCAGTTGATGACAGTATTGAACAGACGCAACGGAAAGCTCTGTTTAGAACAGTTTGTAAGTCACCAGGTAAGTGTTGTAAAATGATAATTGATAGCGGAAGTACTGACAATTTAGTGTCAGTCGAGATGGTGGAGAAGTTAGGACTGAAACGTCTGAAACACCCACTCCATATCGAGTTTCGTAGTTACAGAAAGGACACCAGTTGCTGGTGGATGAACAGAGTGAAGTGGAATTCCAGATAGGATGTTATAAAGACAAAATTGTTTGCGACATTATGCCAATGGACGTGTGCCACATTTTGTTGGGCAGACCTTGGCAGTATGACAGAAAAGTGACACATGATGGGGTATTGAATTGTTATAAGTTTGAACAAGACGGGGTTAAACATACCCTTGTGCCTATCAGAGAGGAGAAAGAGGCAGTTGAAGGAAATGAACCGAAGGCGTTACTTATTAACGGAAAACAATTTTTGAAACAAGTTGAAAACAATGAGATGAATTTTGTTGTAGTAAGAAAGACTAGGACAATTTTGTTACACACAGAAATCATAGATTTTCCTATAGAAATACACCAGATGTTGGAAGAGTTTACAGATATAGTAGTAGACTACTTGCCGGATAAGTTACCTCCCAAGCAGAGCATTAGTCACCACATTGATTTCATACCAGGAGCCAGCTTACTGAATAAGGCAACTTACAGAATGAGCCCCAAGGATAATGAAGAAATCAGAATACAGGTGAAGGAGCTATTGGATAAAGGATTAATCAGAGAAAGTTTGAGCCCATGTGTTGTACCAACAGTTCTCGCCCCCAAAAAGGGAGGAGAATGGCGGACGTGCACTGATTCCAGGGCCATCAATAAAATCACCATATGGTACAGATTTCCGTTACCGC
Organism: Pinus taeda; assembly: GCA_000404065.3. Lineage (NCBI taxonomy): Eukaryota > Viridiplantae > Streptophyta > Pinopsida > Pinales > Pinaceae > Pinus > Pinus taeda. The sequence goes on from APFE030090163.1 coordinate 114,717, forward strand.
ACATGGATGATATGATGGACTGTTTGAGTGGGGCAGCTTACTTTTCTATGATAGATTTAAAAAGTTGATATCACCAGATTCGGATACGTGAAGGAGACGAATGGAAGACAGCTTTTAAAATAAATGAGGGCTTATATGAATGGCTGGTCATGCCGTTTGGGTTTAGAAATGCGCCCAGCACGTTCATGAGACTCATGAATGAGATGTTAAAGGAATATATAGGGAAATTTTTAATTGTTTATTTGGATGACATACTGATTTTCAGTAAGACGCGAGAAGAACACCTCTGGCATGTGCGTAAAGGGCTAGAGAAGCTACAACAGAATAATTTATTGACCAATCTGAAGAAATGTACGTTTTTACAGAGAGAACTAATTTATCTGGGGTTTGTGATAGTAGAGAATGAATTAAAGATGGATCCGAAGAAAGTGACAGCAATCGTGAATTTGCAGTCACCGAAGAATTTGTTCGAAGTACGAAGTTTTCACGGATTAGCGAGTTTTTACAGAAAGTTTATTAGAGATTTTAGCAGAATCTATGCTCCTATGTTGGAGACCATCAAAAAGGCCAGCCAACCTTTTTGATGGACAGAAGAGGCAGAAAAGAGCTTTCAGCTATTGAAGAGGAAAATAATGGAAAGACCAATTCTCAGGCTACCAGACTTTCAAAAATTATTTCAGGTACGTTGTGATGCAAGTGGAACAGCAATCGGGGCTGTACTCAGTTAGGAGGACAGACCAGTGGCGTTCTTCAGTGAAAACTGAATGAGAGTAAGCAGAAGTACTCCTCATACGATAAGGAATTCTACGCAGTAGTACATGCACTAAGACACTGGAGGCATTACTTGTTGGGAAACGAGTTCGTGCTGTTCTCAGATAATTCTGCATTACAGTATGTAATGCAGCAGCATAAACTTAATCATAAGCATGCCAAATGGGTGGAGTACTTACAGACCTTTAATTTTGTACTGAAGCATATCAGTGGGCAAGCGAATAAGGTAGCCGACGCATTGAGTAGAAAATCTTTACTATTGCAGGAAAGCACTGTGCAGGTTTTGGGATTTGAACATTTACGGGATCTTTATAAGACAGACCCAGATTTCAGAGAAGCTTACGAGGCGTGCCAGAATCCTTTAATATGAGGAAACAGTCCTTGGTTGGACTATAATATACAGGAGAAATTACTTTTGAAGGGAGGACAACTGTGTATCCCCAGCTGTTCTATGAGGGAGAATATCATTCGTGAAAAACACAATGGTGGATTGGCTGGACACCTTGGTATTGACAAGACTCTAGAGCAACTTAGTCACTTTTACTTTTGGTCGAGAATGACACGGGACGTACAACTTTTTGTGACTAAGTGTAAGGTGTGTCAACTAGCGAAAGGACATAGCCAGAACACAGGACTGTACACGCCATTGCCTATTCCAGGCAGACCTTGGGATTCTGTGAGTTTAGATTTTGTATTGGGGCTGCCGAAAACACAGAAAGGGTATGATTCCGTAATGGTAGTGGTAGATCGTTTCTCGAAAATGGCACATTTTGTACCTTGTCAGAAAACTAGTGATGCTACTTACGTGGCTCACTTGTTTTTTAACGAGATTGTCCGATTACATGGGTTACCAACAACCATCCTATCAGACAGAGATGTAAAGTTCACGGGACATTTTTGGCGTACCTTATGGAAGAAAATGAAAACCCAATTAAGTTACAGTTCTGCTTACCATCCGCAGACCGATGGGCAAACAGAAGTTGTGAACAGAACTCTAGGAAATCTGTTACGCAGCTTAGTTGGAGAAAATTCTAGAATGTGGGACCGAGTGCTGGAGCAAGCAGAATTTGCGTACAACGATTTGCCGAATCGTAGCACGGGTCTCAGTCCCTTCCAGATTCTTTATGGTATGCACCCTCGAGGAGTGCATGAGCTTCGGGATCTTGGTTTACAGGAACGACAGAGTGCGGATGGCAAAGATTTTGCAAATGCGATGCGAGATTTACATGAACAGGTCAAGGCAAAGTTACAGGACAACAGCTTGAAGTATAAGGAACACGCAGATCTGAAGAGGAGAGAAGTTCATTTTGAGGTAGGGGATGATGTTCTGGTACACTTACTTAAGGAGCGGTTTCCTAAAGGTACGTATAACAAATTGAAATACAAGAAAATAGGACCTTGCAAGATCTTGCGGAAGTTTTCAGCCAATGCCTACGAAATCCAGCTACCACCTGGGGTAGGCATATCACCTATCTTCAATGTGGCAGATTTGTTTCCGTATTCAGGCAAACTGTTGGAAGGAAGGAAGGATGAACCCGGACAATCCACGCGGAACACCCAGGAAGACAGAGACAGTTGGAAGAAACAGATGCCTTATGTCCAACCTCCTGAGATCGATGGCATCCTCGAAACTCAGGTAGTTAGGCGTACTCGGCGGAAAAATTATTTTCAGTACCTGGTCAAGTGGAAGAACCGTCCAATTGAGGACAGCTCATGGCTTGATGCCAGGCAGATTGAACGAACAGGGACAACAGTGGAGGAACTCACGAGCAGGAGTCATGATCTTTTCTCACCCCGGGAGCCTGATGCAGGAGCATCCAGCTCACAGTGACGAGGCAGAAAGACTCCAACCAGGTTCATGAGCGGAACATCGAATTGTTAAATTCTGCTGAAGATAATTTTTCTTTTTACTTTATTTTACAAGTCAGAAACAGTTAGATGATTTACTTTCCAGTTAAGATTACTGTTAGCTTCATTGTCGATTTAAGGGTAGTTTCTGTAATTAGGAAGAATAACTCTTAATTTCTTTTACAAGTCTTAACATATTCAAACAATTATGGTTACAAATAGGAACAAAAGCATGTAACTGATTTTGTAACAAAAAGAGACAAACTGCGAGCCTTAACTGAATACAGAGGCTATAGAAGCAAAACATACATGTAAAGAAGGGGTCTTTTTTTTCAAGTAGAGAACAAGTTGAGTAATAGAAGAATAGAATCGTCAAAGCATTCAAAAGTACCTGAAGAATACTGTCCATCTGTTAACTCCTAAATTATTGATTTGATCTCTCACACATGGTTACTGAGATTTTATATTTCTGTAAATTAAATATAACTTTATGATTGTTGAACGAATATAAACTGTATTCGAAACCATTGCCAAACAAGCACACAGGAGTATAGTTGAAGAATCACAATTACGAAATCGAGACCAGCAAGCAAGTAAATAATCTAGTACAAGAACCAAACGCCAGCGACGAAATACAATGATAAGCGAAGGCTATAGGTACCCAACAAATCATTTCCTTTTGCTTTCATTAAAAACACAGTTTACATTTGTATTGCCTAGAAACATTACGACATAGCTGAAAACGAAAGAGTAGAGGTCCCTTAAGGATTACAGAGATTGTCATAATCAAAACCAGATCAAAGTTCACTCAGCCATTGCAGACAGACAACAGAAAGACGAAACCCTCGTTAGGGTTTGACTATAGACACAAAGACAGGGTCGTTGAAGCCGCGTTGGAGCAGTGAACCCATTCCAGACAAACGATGGCAGACATGAAAACCACCAAGCTCAAACAATAAAATAACAAGCGAACCATATATTTAACAGAGACCTCGAGACAGGCTAGCAAAATAGGTTCCAGGCATACCAACTTTCACACCATCAAACATTTCTGTAGACGGAGACGTGCGCCCTCCAGGCCACCATAGAAGACCTGCAACCGAACAAGAGAAGGCGAGTCAGGGTTCAACAGAACCAGGAAGAACGAAACCCTCGACAGGAAAACAAAACCAATATCATAGAAATTAAAGGAGAACAGGAAAGGAAACCTCACCTGGAGACTGCGTGAGGAGTGACCATAAAATCGAACCAGAGAACGCCATAGTGAGCTGAAGACTAGAGGAGTAGTCGGGTTTAGACCCAAAACGAAAAGGGGCATATATTGAAACAGAGAACAAGCAAATACCTGTAGCAGAGGTTGGATAAACATTGCCATTGGTCCTGTCCGAGCAGCAGAGCATATCCAGCAGTTCATAATCCAAGAATCATTATCTAGACATATACGAAAGCCAAAGACCAGAAGAAATAATAGCACACGCAGGAATGGAATAGAACCAGCCGAATACCAGTGTTAAAATAACCAACAGTTACAGCAAATATGGCCAGACCAAGAACTTGGAATCACTCATTTAAAACAGAGTAACCGAGCAAGTAGACATCTTACCAGAGTTTGCAGAGAAGACCCAGAGCCGAACACAGTCAATGCATATAGGAGGACAAGCAGGAAAACGCGCAAAGGAAGTCTCCATCCACAACCAGAACGAGTATAAAATCAACTCACAACCATGAAACTGTGATTCAGAACCAGCAGAAGCCGAATACAACTCCATCGACAACATTTCATCATGCAGAGCTCAAAACCCTCAAAACGACAGCAAGAATGACAAGAATAATCGAGAAACCGACTAAGGGTTAGGGTAATACCGGTTACCAAGGCAGAAGGACTGCGTATTTACTCCTGCAGTTAATGCTCAGCTACCAGCTATTGAGCACGGGAAAAGACCAACCCCAACTACAACCACGTTAGCGTCCAAGTGGCACGTTAAAAGCATAAAAGGTAACGACAGAGTGGGCTGGGTCCCATCACATTGTCATAACATTTGACAAAGAAATATCATCATAAATACAACATAACTAGCTAGAAGCTATTACATTAATCATGCTATCATTTATCCACAAATCCTTGAACATGTCTTTGTGGCCTCGTTGTTTTTATCAGTGGATTGTCCTACAGTTGACATTCCTTCAATCTACATGAATCTCTAGTTATTTTCTTGCCATAATCTCAAATATAATTTGTCCTTCGCATGAGTTACAATCATTTCCTGTAATTACTATTTTATGCAAACTCTAAAATCAAGATAATAAATCTTTTACTACTTATGCTTCAAGCATCTTTTGATGCGCATAATTAAATTTCATACAAAGTATTGAGACATGATTTTTTGTTAACACTTCACATGCATTAATTAAAACTACATAGCTACCAAAACATGTCTACTTATATTTACATATGAATCATTATGACACATGTTGGTCCATCCATAACTCACGTGCATAAGGTAAATATATAAAGGTTATTGAAGCATTATCACTTATCTACACTTCACATCTATCATGAGAAATGGACCTACAAGAAAAGGATGATATTTAAAATAATCTCCTTGATTATCACCCTCTTCATACAAGATAAGGGAAATATTTCCCTAGATGAACAACAAACAAACTATTATGTCTTTGAACAATACACATTATTTTCCAAAGGAACAACCACCATAACCAACCATATTCTTTTAAAGGAAACTAACACATTAGATACAATCTTTGTGCGTGTGAATTCATATTCTTTTTCCAAAGAAATTAGCCCAAGGACTTATCATATTGATATATGTAAACACATATTAGCCTAACAGCTTATTATATTGATACATGTAAACACATTTTGTTTTTCCAAATAAAGCTAACACCGTGACTTTTTTTTCCTACGTGCAAATACATAATATTTTTTGAAAGAAAACTAACACAATCTTGCATGCAAATACATAATCTTTCTAAAAGGAAACTAACACAATATTGCATGCAAATACATAATGTTTTCCCAAATAAAGTTATCATGATCTTACATGCAAATAGCTAATCTTTTTCGAAAGAAAGCTAACACAATTACTACTACTATTGCATGCGAATACATATCCTTTTCAAGAAATCTAACACAACACATATTCTTTTTCAAAAACAAATATATAGTTGTTATTTATGTGTACAAATTCCTTCCCAAAAAACTAATACAATATTCATTATTTATGTGCATAACTTCTCTTCCATGAAAAATATTATTATTTATGTGCACATGTTCTTCTCCAAGAAATCTATTATGTGCACATGTTATTTTCAAAGAAAAATATACAATAATTATTATTTATGTGCACATATTCTTTTATAAGAAAACAAATACACTAGTAACTATGCAAATAATATCTCTCCTCAGACAAATCGAATTGCATGGCAACTTTTCTCTCAACTCTCCTCTAGAACATCTACGCATTCTTGTTTCATTTAAAAACTTCTAATTATTTTAATGATTGGTGGATCCATTCATGGATTGTCTATGGTAGATTGCATCCATTGAACAAATGTGATGAATGAATAGCATAATGCTATGGATAACAACACACTAAAATAGTCAATGTAATGAAAGTATATAGAGTAACATAAGTCAATCAACATTCATTTTTTATCAATAGTCCATCGTTCATTTTTTATTAATAGTCCATCTTTTTTTCAAAAGCATTGTTTTATGGAGGATACAAAATGAAAAGAAGGTTACTAAGAATTTGTTAACTTCTAACTGATTTTTTTTTATGGAACTTGTTATATATATATATATATTAAATTTGTCATACTTTTATTTTGTAAATATACGAGTTTTATGGGAGTTTTTACAGTAGGTATATTACAACTGATTCTCGAGAAATTCTCATTACCATTAAAAACTAGTGTTGTAGGAAAGTATAGTTCCTACTGTTCAAATAGGAATTACGCTTTAAAAAAATTGCAAAATGATATATGAACTGGAAAAATTAATTGCATACTAAGTGAGAAGGAGTTGCATAAATTTGGTTGGATAGTAACCATTAGAAAATATGCACATTTACATTTTTACTCCTACCTTTTAAAGTATTGAACACCACACAAATAATCGTGAAAAATAAATTCTCTTATGTATATTTATTTACATCTCGTTCCTATCCAAATTTCAGGCAAAATACTTGCTCATTATGGTGGGTAGTAATTGATGGTAAATATGTTATTTATTTGAGTATGAATTATTTTCAAGGATTTTTGTTTTAGGTGATTTAATAATGAAAAATAATTGCACAAATATCTATAAACCATGGAATAAATATTACAAGTTCATTCATAAATCATGGGAAAACATTGACGTAGTTATCCATATCTCATTGTATTGTGCAAAGAATGCATTAAGACCTACAAGTTATGACCCAATGAAATGTTTGAAAATATATATATATATATATATTCTTTTTAATAATCAATTTGTTTCTATTTCTTCATTCTTTGTATTAATTTTTCCCATTAATATGAGTATATTTAAATAATAGTTAAACTTAATTTTAATTATTTATTAATATTAAAATGAAAATTTCTAATTATATCAAAATAAACACAACATACACATATTTTCAAAATGTTGAAACTTATCCTCTTTATTGTTCCATAAATAATTTCATGACACAGATATATTTTCGTAATGCTCAAAGTTATACTTTAATGCTCAAATAGATTTCCAAGAAGCGTTGACTGTGAAACTTTCATTGCAATGTTAAGTAATGTATTAATTCTTCTCCATGAATAGTTATGATGACAATGACTGTGGCGGTGATTGTGGGGATACTTGCTACTCTCCCCTCTCCCATGGGACAACGTGAGTGCCGAATACTTAGTACTATACTATCTCCTCATCACAGTGACAATGATAGTGGCAGTGTTGGCAGAAGATAATTATTGCTATGTCCTCTCCTATTTTCTATGTTATGATTGTCATAATGTAAATATAACAATTAGGTTTGGAATTTTAAAATTGTTCCGGAGCTTTAAAGTTAAAAACATTTATTATTGTTATTTTTTTGATATGTTCTTTAAAGTTCTATGTAAATATATGACTATTTTTTCTTTTCTTTTATAAGTTGTAGACAACAACATTAGTGACATAATTGTGACTAAATAAAACATACCCATTTTGACATAATTGTGACTAAGTAAAACATACTCATTTTACATCCGAGTAACTAAGACTTTGATCTTACAATTTTTCAATGTTTCACCCCTACAACAACATTAAGAAATTAAAGAAATTTAGATCAACAATCATCAATATCTAAGAGATTTTTCTAAACCTTATTGGTGGCAATTGATGGGAATCAAGGTGGAGGAATAATATTTTCCTCGGCTAAAGACATGATTCCTTTACCTTAAATCAAAACTATTATATTTATAAACCACGATTGAAATTTATGCCAATAAACATAAATATTTACATATAAAAAAACAAAAATGACATGACAATTAAATTAAATATCCGCACATAAAAAAAATCACACAACAAATGTTAGGTAAAACTATAAATTCCAAAACATATAGTAATACTTCTTTCAAATGGTAAACATGTGCACGTTCACACTTTGTGGTTCTCAATGTACTAATATCACTCAAGAACACTTATAAGCAGTGACCAAGACCTTGAGAATCTCAAACAACATATATATATTGAGTCTTGTAATGAGGTGATTTTTAGTTAGATAAATTTGTGTAAAATTATATTAGAAATTCATAATTTTGTAACTTTAAATTGTTATTGTTGCACAAACTTGAGCACTGGGATAAATTTAGGCTAAAAGAAGAATTATTTCAAAAGAAAATGGATTATTAGAATCTTCCATTGACAAAAACTAATGATAATAATAATAATAAAAATAATACACTCATTCATTTTCAATTTATTGTATTGTAATTTTTTTTATTTTGTTAATAAAATTACAAATAATATTTTAGAAAAAGAATTAATAATATACTTATCAAGTTTTAGAAAATAAATTATAATAATTCATATTCATAATAAAAAAAATTATATGTTAATTTAATTAATAAACATATAATTAATAATAATGATAATTTTATACTAATTAATATTTATTATATTATTTTATAACTTTACAATTTAATTTTAATTAATAAAAAGATAATCTTACAATTACATATATAATTTAAATGGAATAAATTATAATATATGTTAAAAACAAATGTAAAATTTATATTTATGTAATTATATGTTTTCTTTTATAGAATTGAAAATAAAATATTTTATATATAAAAATATTAAATTGATATATAATATAAATAATATTACTAAAAAATAATATAAATCCATAGAAGAATTAAATTTATCAATGTGTAGATTTTTTTAAAGTTTTATATTTAAAAAAAGTTTTTCAATTTGAGAGATTTAATTCCCGATAGATATAACGTTAAAATACATATGTATTAGTTATAATTTTAGTTTAGCGATAACAATGATTGATTTTGACTACTATCTTTTAAAATAATTTCATTGTAATAAAAATTTGAAAACTAATTTCATTGTAATAAACTTTTTAAAATAAATTATTGTTTTTTTGTAAGCTTGGTAGATCCCCTCTTCTATTAATATTTCATAATAATAAGTTTGATTTCAACAAAACTGCAGGTGGCCTCAACCTACCCGCAAGGAACCAGGTCTATTGGCCACCTCTCTGCGTCAAAAAATGTCCAAAATTTAAACACATTTATTCTAATCATCCATGATACATTGGTGACTTTATCTTCTATATGTTTCTTGCTAAGAAAGTAAATACTAACCGTCATAAAAACAAAAATAAACTGGCAAGGTTTCTTCATTCATATGAAGAATCAACTATGGCTGGGGCTTTCGCATTTGATCTGAGAACCTCACTTCACATCATATTTTGGAGACTTTGTTCGACCCTATTCAGGTAGAGGTTGTTTTGATACAACTTAATTTGGAGATAATGTATCTCCCTTTGAAGATCCTTTAGATTTGGCTCTTTTGACCTGTCCTCTACCAAATCTTCTCTTTCCTTATAGGTGGTCATAGCACGAGCCAGGATGTTTTTCATGACCTAATACTGCTCAATAGTTTACCAAAACAAAGTTTCATAGCCTTTGGTATTATCTGGATCTTTGACTATTGTCTCTCATTCCTCTACTTGAATCTCTTCATTTTCGATGTTAGCGTTTATTTCTCTTTCCCATTCAGAGATGAAAGCTTTCACCTCAGCTTAGGTTCCTATGTAGTATGTGTTGATAAGGTTCTAGATATTTTCCTTCCCTCTTTTCCTTCCTCTTATGCTCGGTCCTTTTCTTGTAGTTGGTTCTAGGGCTTTCATATTTTCTCTGTCGTTCGTAGTCTTTTGCTACCTTTCCTTTCCTGTTGGTTTCCTTCCTTCGCCATCCAACTCTTCTTGCTCCTTTTTACTATCTTGTCCAAGTGGCTCACCTGGACTAGGACTTGGAACTCATATGCATGGTTCAAGTGTTGTGCCATCAGGGTCTTCTGCACACTGGTTTTTAAGCTACCTATAACAGAAACCAAAATTAAAACATTATGAACCGTCATCAATTTTTCCATCGTGAACACATAAAAATTTATGATATACAATTTGGTCTTGATTTTGACATAATTCCTTATATTCTTATTTTGATACTCATCATGATAATTGGACTTAATCATTTCAGGATTCCCATCATACTTCCCCAAATCCGGATGAGACTGCTTAGGAGCAGTCTCTTTCATCCTCCCCATGCACTCTTTATTTTTTTTACCCCCATCGTCACCCAGGTTCCACACACTTCCCTTAAGGTTTTGTAGGGTCGTGACAACACCATATTCCAAGTTGCTTCCCATGAGTAGTTGAATTTCCCCACTCTCTGGCTCCTACAAGAGCACCCTGCACCTCCAACATTCGATGCTCCCAACCCTACCAGCTAGTTTCCTAGAGTTCTTTATTTACTGGGTTTCACGATCCTAGAGGGCAAGACAATGCTTCTCACTTTCCAAATATACTACAGTTATGTCTCTAGGCCACAAAACTCCTACCCTTTGATAGTGAATCCCCTTACAGGAATTGAGCCAAAGCCCAATTTAGATGTTCTCCCTTCCCTGATTTTGGGGCCAAATACTGCACCCTGTTTTGCCAGCCTGTTCCAGGTCTTGAATCAACATTGGACTAAGGATTTACGGCTAGGACGATGGGCAAAAGGAGGCACCAGGGTCAGATATCACTTCAAGACTCCCACAATTTTCTTTGAATCCTTCCCTCTCAATCCATTTAGCCATCCTTAACTGCCTAAAGAATTTTTTCCTACAGACGCAGTTAAAAACACTTGGGATGACGTTGTTGGCTTCAATTTGACACAACATTCTCCGTCTGCCCCAGAACTAGCTACCTTGAGATGAAAATCAGATGTCCCTTCCCCCCCTCCCCAAATGGATAACTAGTTAATCACATGTGAGGTTGACAAGCCAATTACACAAGGGTACCGGGAGGCCTCAGTTCTTAAATCGATAGGAAACACCATAGTTATTAACCATTGACTGTATACATGATTCATTACAATGCGTCTTTCTAACTGAAGTCTTTGCAGATGCCAATTCATATTTTTCAAACCAACACAAATGAAGTTAGGGAGCACATACCAGGTTTTACAAGAAAAAGCCAAACATTACTCGATGTCTCTTAACACTCGTTTCTTTCCACTTTCAACTGCATGTCCCGCCTTCTCTTCCTGCATGAAAATGCTTCTCTACCTTGCCACCTTTCCTTTTAGTTTTATCATCCACCTGCCTGGCATCCCTTACAAAACGCCCGCCACATGATCTACTTCATTGTTCGATTCCCTTCATCTTACACACGGTTCATGGGATGGGAGTCCACTTACCTTCCCATAAATGACATTCATTAATCCCTGCCTAGCGACGAGTGTTATTGCCATGAGTTTCATGTTTGTCCCTTGCCACTGGTTGGCTCTCATGCCAACTGTCTAAGCCTTTATCCCTCTTCTTGCCATGCCATTTGTCCGACTTCTCTTTCCTCTACCTGCCTTGATAGTTGTTCCTGCCCTAAGTTGTTTGTTCCTCCGCTTCTGCTTGCTAGCTCTTGTGGCCCCTAACCAGTCTCTCTTTCATATGCCTGTCTTGCCATCTGGCCAGCTTCTCTGTCCTTGGCCCGCCATGACATCTGGCTGACCTCTCTCCCCTCTATCCTACATGGCTCGTCGCACCCCAACCAAAGGTTAAAATAAATTAATTATTTCAAATAACATTTTCCTTTTACCTAAAAATTTGACAATTATTTTCCAAATTTATTCTCTCATTTTATTTTATGCTTTAATAATTTGATGAGATATTACTTTTTATTATTTTCTTTTTGACAAATTAATATTAGTAATTAAAAATAATGTTTTTCTATACTATCTTTTCAATGGGCAATAAAACTTATAAATTCTTGTGTAAAATTGGTTTACATATTTTCCACTTAACCTCATCTAAATTCATTTTACCTATACATTATTTAATTTCACTTATTTATTCTTACCTATACATTATTTAATTTCCCTTATAGATGGATTAGTTTGCATATTCTAGTATTTGGTTAATAATTTTTTCCTTATAATTTAACTTTGTTTATTCTAATTTCCTTTTAATCATTTACATAATCTCTTTAAACTTGGTTAAAATAATTTTACTAATGCTCGTGATAAATTTCTATTATATATTTTTAGCTTAACCAAAAACATTATTTCTACAAGGAATTTTACTAATTGAAGTAATTTTATTAGTGCTCGTGATGAATCTTTATTATATGTTTTTAACTTAACTTTATCATATGTTTTTAACTTAACCAAGAACAAAAATTTCTATAATCAATTTTACTAATGCTTAAATCACTTATATAAAGACTTTCATTCTTCGTGTTGTTTGTTTTTTGTTTTTTCTTTGTTGCTTGTTTCTTTTCTTCGTCAAATGAAAATAACACTCGCTTACAGGGTAGGAATTTGGATTTCTCTTTACCCGTCATAGAAATTTTTTTTGACGTTTTGGGTCCTTATGTTTCCCGTCAAGAAACGTTATATTAAAAATTTTTCCCTTCAAGAGTGATGTTCTCATAATAAATTAACCCTTCAGTAATAAAGTTTTGATTAAAAAATTACCATTCTATGTTGAAAATTTTCATATATTTATCGTAAGGAAAAAACCGAAATTTGAAAAAACTCAAATGTAGAGGTTTCAATAAAAAGTGTTAAACAATTGAAATTTGCTCATTTAAAATATATAATCAGTCCAAGGTAAAACCGAAATTCGAGCATAAAGCCCTGTCTTTTTGGACAAACTTATAAAATTTTAATATATTAAATTTTTGATGCCGTGTCCTTTTGGCCTAGTTTATGTTTTTTTGTTATATTAAAAACGCATCAAAATAAACTATTCAATTTTAAAAATATAATATTATTGTAATATTCTTATGCATCCGATTTAATATACTATTGCAGTATTCTTGTGCATCACGTTAATCAATCTTGCTTGAGG
>APFE030090163.1:127958-160864 GCA_000404065.3 Pinus taeda
CATTTCAATAGTTCATATTAAAGCTATAATTGAACTAAAGCAACGAGAGGGGTCATGGGGACCGGTTGAACCGGGGTCAAAACGTGATATGGTCTTAGCTGACTAGGAGGGATGTTTGCAGGGGGATCGATGTACCATACTAGGATCCCCAGAGTCATGTTAGGAAGGACCAGCAAAGCCATGTCAGGTACAAAAAAGATTACGGGAGGGGGGAATAAGAAAGGTATTTGGATGATAGGATAACCTCCAGACGGAATAACTCCTAGATGGTTGAGACCTGGCAGACAATTCCTGGTGGGAACATACGAGAGGCACCCACAAATGGAGGAGGTCCTCGGGGAGTGGGTCTAGAGGGTTTAACTGGAATGGTAATAGCAGGGTGCTAAGGAGCTGGTTGTTGATTAGATGTACCAGACGACTTAAGGGTAGCCTGTGGCACTTGTAACATGCAAACACTCATGGAAGTAGGTTTAGAAATGGGAGGGGGAGGACCATGGAAAGCACCCAACAATGAGGAATCCTTATAGACTCCGAGTGAGACAATAGTGCAAGGAGTTGAGGACTAGTTGTCGAACATCGATGAGATAATGGACTCGGGGGAGGTCACGGATGTCGTCTCGTAGTAAGTCAACTGATCAATGGTAACAATATTCCCTTCATGGGGAAGAACATCTTACGAAACACCACAGATGCGACAACTAACATGGCATATGTGTAACTACAACCTAAGAGAATTTTATAATGCAAAGGGGCATCGATGACTTCGATATCGACATGGACAGTCTTACCTGTAAGGGTCACTAGAAAGTTGCGATACATGCCAAGGGACTTGGAGGGGTATCCATCCCAAGCATGCAAAGTGATGGTGGAGGGGGACAAATTAGGTGACTTAAGTTGTTTCCAAATAGCAGCGAACATCACACAAGTGGATGTGACTTCGTCAATAATGCATTTGGAGATGATGGCATTAGGACTCTAACTGGTATCTGGAAAGAAACAAATGAAGGCAATGAGGGGTGCTCTGATGTATCGACCAGGAAGACAATCAAATGATTTTCGAAAAGATCCATTGCACCCAAGGCAGTTAGTAGAGCTTTCTTTTGGGAAGGGCATGACTAGAGGACTTCCATTGTCGACATGGTGGCAAGTGATTGCGCCAAGTCGTCTACTATACTGTATGTATGGGAAACTCTATTAGAAGTTGCATTATAGTGTAATGGTCCCTTTGGGATCCTGGGAATCAGGGTAGGAATTTGGATTTCTCTTTACCCGTCATGCAATTTATTTTTTACGTTTTGGGTCCTTATGCTTCCCATCAAGAAATGTTATATTAAAAATTTTTCCCTTCAAGAGTGATGTTCTCATGATAAATTAACCCTTCACTAATAAAGTTTTGATTAAAAAATTACCATTCAATAAATAATTATGTTGAAAATTTTCATATATTTATCGTAAGGAAAGAAACCGAAATCTGAAAAAACTCAATTGTGGAGGTTTCAATAAAAAGTGTTGAACATTTGAAATTTGCTCATTTAAAATATATAATTAGTCCAAGGTAAAACCGAAATTCGAGCATAAAGCCCTGTATTTTTGGACAAACCTATAAAATTTTAATATATTAAATTTTTTGATGCCGTGTCCTTTTCCCCTAGTTTATGTTTTTTGGTTATATTAAAAACGCATCAAAATAAACTATTCAATTTTAAAAATATAATATTATTGTAATATTCTTATGCATCCAATTTAATATACTATTGCAGTATTCTTGTGCATCACGTTAATCAATCCTGCTTGAGGAAATAAAAAGTAATATATTTTTATTATAATTAACTAATTTTTAAATTAAAAATAATATTAATTTTTAATATAATTAATTTATTAGTTATGTTTTCAAAACTTTCTATTGTAAAGATTTTATTATTCTAAAATCCTTTATTGTCTTGACATCTATATTATTAACCATTCAGCAAAAATAACAAATATATTTAAAAAAAATAAAATTGATTTTGCATCTGAAACAGGGTTAGAGATTTTGTACCTGCGTGTTTGCCCAAAAGCGCAGTGAATGCATCTGACAACTGCACATAGAGTAAGTAAACACGTACGAATAAGCTATCTCAAACTGTTGTTTCTTCAATGTACAGTTTCTTCCATGTTAATCTCAATTGAAAAATAAGTAAACCTGTTTCTTCAATGATATCTCAGGTGGAAAAATCACACAATAATAGCATACCACAATTGTGTTTTATTTTCATTTACACAGTAACGCCTAAAAGATAAAACCCCAAAAAGTTGCCTGCAGATGAAAATAAGAAGAAGTAATTTTGCTCAAAAGAATAATTGAAACATAGATGAGAGCCACCAAAATATATTTAAAAGAGGGTTTTCTTAGTTACCTCCTCAAGTCCTCTTTGCATCGAGAATCCTTCTTAATATTACCGTGAAAATTCTCAGCAAGAATTAAAGCATGAACAAGAGTCACCGAATAGTTAAAGGGGTTTCCCCAACCCCTCTTTCCATCTGGAATCGATTACAAAATCCCTCTCACTATAATTACAGTGGAAATTCTCAGTAAAAATTGGAGCCTGAACGACAGCCACCAAATATTTAGAATGGGGTTTTCTCGGTTACCTCTACATCAGGAATGAATCACAATCAATCACGAAGACCTTGGAAAATTCTAATTGCATGTTCAAAATTTTTTACAGAATGATGATATGAAAAGAATCATACATGAATGAAAATACCCCAGCGGTAAAGAATGGGAGTCCACATAAACCAATCTGAAATATGCGAAGTCCCTTAGTCTTTATGCGCATGAGGATTGCGCATATCCCCTTAGTCCTTCACACTTCCCTTGTCTCTTATGCGAAGAGCTCTTCAAGCTAAAGTCGATGAGTGAAATGAGCTCTTTCTTCACTCATATATATACGTTTCCTTCCTCGTGTTAAGGGGGTTTCTTATTCATGGCCGACCTCCCTTTATTACATGTAAAGCCCACGTATATCATACATGCCCCACATAATTCATGTCAGCTTTAGAATTTAGAATTTAGCATATTTTCAATTTAAAAAACTTGCCCAAAAAATACCCTGCTGTATGAAAAATAAAGGGGCGTAAGTTGTAACTATATCAATGCTGATTAGAATTTAGCATATTTTCAATTAAAAAAGCTTGCCCAAAAAATACCCTGTTATATGAAAAAACTTGCCACGTAAGAACGTTTGGTGCGTAAAAACGTTTTGGAAAAAGTTCCAAACGTCAAAAATCTGTCTTTAACTCTTCCAGGCACGTCACTCAAAACGGGGAATGACAAATTCCAGCCATCAAATACGTGCAAAAGGCCTTATGACGGGCAAAATGCCCGTCAAATTCCATCCCTGCTCGCTTATATTATGTATTAGCATATTCTTTAAGATGATGTCAAACTTTAAATGTTGCAAATATTTCCCTTATCTTGTATGGATAAATTTCTAATATTGAAAACTTGTTTATATGTTCGAGATATGTATCAATAATTACATCTTATTATGAAAACGGAGATAATTGTACCTTTAACAAGAAACTAAATAAACAAAGATACCAAATGTCTAAGGAAATGAAATGGTGCCCTCATCTCTAATGTTATTTTCTTCTGTTTATATATATATAGAGTTAGAGAGTTCATGTAGCCCATACCATCAGTTAGTCCTTTTTAAACAGTGAGTGAGCTACAAAGTTTGCTTCCCTGAAGGTATGTTGAAAAGTGATGTGATGAAAGGACTATTTGAGGTCATTGATGTGAGTTATAAAACCACTGAGATTTGGCGGGGCAAAAAATGTATTGGCCGCGAACCGATCAATGAGGGATTTAGAGTCTCCATATATGTGAATGTTTTGAATAGCCAATTTTCTGGAAAACCAAAGCAGTCCCCATAGTTTGAGTATAAATTCTCGCATATCCGTACATATAGCTGCATTCCAAGATATTTTATAGCATGTTGTGTGATCCATTCTGAGCCATACACCACATCCGCAGATCCCTTGCTAAGTCACACCATCAAAGAAACCTGCAGGAAATGATATGTGAGGAGGGATGTATCAGATCAATTGATCCTTATCTCACTGTGTGCCCGATCTAAGAGTGTCCATCCTTGTACCAACTTTGAAGATGATTCAGTAGATTTCATTCCTGTAGTTTTCAAAAATAAAACCATTTTTCACTTTCCATAGATCCGAGAAGATTTAAGTTAGAGTGGCTTGGAATCTATCCCCATCATCCATCCACCATATAAGGCATTTTTCAATGGACTGGAAGTGTCTGAAAGTAATGTTGTGTTGTTGCATCATGTATCTTCAGACTTGTAAAGTAATAGGACAATCCAAGAGGAGGTGTGTGTCTATCTGCAATGAAAGTTTGCAAATAGAACTAGATAGGTTGAGTGAAAGAGAAAATCGTAGTACTACTGTACCTGTAGGAATCTACTACTACCACTGAGTTTCCACTTAATATTCCTTCCCATGTAATGTTATCTCCTTCCTTTGTCCTGCATAGGCTAGCATGACTCATGGTTTGTATGTATGTGTTCCATTGCTCAGTGCAGTGGCTGCTCAAACCCATTCTTTCAGCTTTTCTCATTATAGGAAAAATTCCATGCCATCCATTTATGACTTGTTGGAATAAGAAATATCCTCTAGAATTTATTCTACTAAAATTATCCTTATATAATATATATTCCCCCTTAACACCAAAATTATTATCTATGCTAATTATAATGTGATTACCCTTGCCAAAAGCCGAAGTAATCTGCCTGAGGAACTAGTATTTAACCTTGAGAAGGCTATTCCATATATATGTTCCCCTTTTGTGTCCAATGTCTCCTTCTCCAATCAATTCATCCACTATCCTATGTTGTATCCTATGTTGTAGATACTTAGAAGAGATAATTCATTTTCAAATTACTTCCCAATATAGTCCTTTCCAAATTGATTTGATAATGAGAGCCCACCAAAGATATTTGATATCCAAAATCCCCCATCCTCTGAATTATTTTGGGATTGTGATCTTCTCCCGCTTGATTAGGGGGTATCTATGTCTAGAATCTGAGCCTACCCACATGAGATGCACCATGTAGCTTTTGATTTTGTTCACCGGATATGATGGGATAATATATAGGTGTGCCCAACACACCATAATTTGTTGCAGAATAGCTTGTGCTAATATATATTCGCTATCTAGGGATAACCCTTGATGAGACCAACTAAGTAGTTTTGGAGTTGTCTATAATGCGACTTTTTGAAGATTCCGGTGACGGAATCCGGCGGAGGAAATTGAGCTTAAATCTTGATTTGCTGCCGTTAAAATGGTTTTTTAATAGCATATTTGGATTCAGCACCCTGAAAAACCCCTGGGGCACTTTAATTGTGTAGAAACTAGCTATCAAACTTGCGATTCCAATAAATTGCTGCCAGATTTTGACCTGAAAAACCCACCGGAAAGGCTTCCAAAAAGTCTCATTATAGACAACTGCAATAGTTTTTGTAAGATTTTTCAAGAAACCACTATGAGGCTGCAATTATTACGATTTAGCCGGAAACCCATGTATGTAAATTCCCCCAAGGGTTGTGTGTGGAAATGAAAGAGTGTTGCAATATTATTAATCTCCTCCTGATCACCATAGGAATATAATTAAATATTTCTCTTCATTGACCATCATTCCAGAAGCTGCATCGAATCATTGTATTATATGGAGAAATACTAGCCATTAAGATTTGGAAACCATCCCGTAGAAAAGGATATCATCCATGAAAAATATATGAGTGACACGAGTGAGAGATCCTAGGTGCATTCCACTAAATAGGCCCAAGAATCGAGCGACATTTTTTTTAAGGCTAAGTCCGTCCATCACAAGTATAAAATGTAATGGAGAGAGGGAGGATTCCTTGTTGTAAGACTCCCTAAGCTTTGAAGAAGTTAGAAGGGAACCCATTCGCCTGCAAAAAATATTGAACACAACTGACACAACCCATGATCCACTCAACCATATGGATCGATAATCCAAACTTAGTCAGAATGAAACATAGAAGTAACCCATCAACACATTCATATACCTTCTTTAAATCTACCTCCATGGCCATGCCTCCAATTTGTTTGTGTGGATGGTATGAGTAGCTTCCTGTGTTGCAGCCAAAACATCGTGAAACAACCGGTTATGGAGAAAACCAAAATGATTTTGGAAGATATGGCATGGGTGAAATCCTTGATTAATTCCACTCTGATCGTAGAAATACGTTTGTATCATGTATTGCAAAGAGAAATAAGAAGAAAATATGAGAAGGTGGAAGTATATGTGACCTTCAAGATCAAAGCAATAAATGTTGAATTAATGGATCCAGATACCATACTAGTAATCATAAATTTTTCGAGCATATTCATGAGTTCCTTTCCCATCAGATTAAAGAAGTGTAGAAAAATATCCACTGTCCAACGTGCTGAATCTAGACATTTATGTTTATTGAATAATTTTAGTACCTAGATAATTTCATATGTGGAGTGTAGGATGTACAATACATTAGTTTGTTCCTGATTGAACATATGGGGGTATTTCATGGTTGCCTATATCTCGTCTTTAATGCCCATATTCTTCATGTTACTTAGTTCCTACTTATACATTAAATATTTACTATTTAGCTTTAGTTTATGTGTGCGTTTAAAACATTGATTAAAAGTTTATTGTTCCTAAGTTACTTAGCTTGTGCTTATAATAGCCTTACTCTAGCTAAAATAGGGATCAAATAAAGAACACATTTAATTTTGATGGTTTCTTGTTTTATTTTTTCTATATAATAAAATTTTTCTAAAATGGTTTTATTTTTCTCTATGTTGACAAAGAAATACACTAAATGTAAACTTCACGGCTATATATATATATATTATAAATTATTTTATAAATAGTTTATTTTTTCCTGGGTTTTATATAAAAATATATCATTAAGATAATAAGATTATTTAATAAATTATTTTCTAAAAACCAAAATTATGTTAATTTATAATCTTCTTAAAAAATATGGTTTTTATTTTTTTCTCATTCTATATTATTTAATTCATTTATGATTGAAATCAATACTCATATATTTGTATAATTAGTTTTATTTTATTTTCAATTCAATGAAAAGATAAAAAAGAGATTAATATTGATATTAATGTTAAAATTATTACATAATTTAAGGTTGAATAATATC
This sequence comes from Pinus taeda, assembly GCA_000404065.3. Classification (NCBI taxonomy): domain Eukaryota; kingdom Viridiplantae; phylum Streptophyta; class Pinopsida; order Pinales; family Pinaceae; genus Pinus; species Pinus taeda. The sequence goes on from APFE030090163.1 coordinate 135,180, forward strand.
TTCTTAAGCCAATTTACTTTTTAGCTCTCTTCACAAGTTAATATTTTTATTCAATATAGATTATCATAGAGAATCATATTTTCTCTATTAGATTGTTGTTTTTATCATTGGTTCTAGAAATTGAAACAATATGTAACACCCCTCCATTGTATGTAAAACTTTGCTAACCTAAGCTAATAAAAGCTAGGTCTGATGTGTAACAAGAAAATAAAGTACTTTATTATGAAATAAATAAAATTATTTGAACACTTGGAAAAGTGAGACACCAAGAGATTAGATTCTTGCCAAATCCCACTAGTGAATGGGAACATGTAATTCTTTCATGATAAGACTTCTAGATCCAATTATAGATAAACTTAATAGATTGAAGATAAATATCCATTAAGCTACTTAGCTGGAGAAATATGCTAAGTTAAGAAACACATAAAAGCCTTGCGGGAGAGAAAGGCAAGCTTTTATTCAAGGAAAAGCGTCAGAGGAGAGAAGGATGAGCTTTTCTAGGAAAAGGCTAAGAAAATGGATAAAAAATCTCTAGAAAAGCAGGATGCTGCTAATGGAAACCATATCATGAAAGAAGGTATTAAATGCCCATTGAGGAGATCAAGAGGGGGCATTTTATCCATGGCAAGAACTCTCAGCTTGAGGGTGAACTAGAAGTAGATAGATCTAGGTTAGGTGGTGGTGCTCATTTTTCCAAGTGACATCCTTTCTGATAATATAGCTTGCATGGGATGTTCGTATGTTGAATCTGAAGCATATAAGAGAATTTACTTAGATTTTTCTTGCATATAAATTGATTGAATAATGTGCATGTGACTGCTATGTATGAGTAGAATTGGCTATGTTTGTTGTGGTAATGAGATGATTATATATGAGCACATGTGAAAACCATTGCATATAAATTCAATCCCAGTTAAGAATAGTAAAGAAACATAATATGTGGATCTTATGCAACGTTGATGTTATCTTGTCTTTTGTTTAAGATAGTGAACAATCATGCTTGAGAAAACTATATAAACTAACGTTCAGGTTATCTATGTTATGCAGTATGCATCCAATGCTTCTCTTTTAACTAATTGTGCATATTACATAAGATACACATGTTAACATTACATGTGACTATGGTAGTAGGGCTATGATTGTTTTATGGGAAATACTAGCTTTTGTATATTTATGTTGAAGGTTTCATCTATGTTGATATTGAGGGAAAAAGAAAGTATGTCTTTATGCATAATCTTGTCTTTTTTAATTCCCATGGTTGATCATTCCTCCAAGTTATAATACAGGCATAAGGGTTGATTTGGAAGCTTGTATTTAGGTTATATTTATTGAACCTAAGAGTCCACATCATGAATACAGTAAAGCATAGAAGGAGTTTGTAGCATTGTGCCCAAGGGGTATGGCTCATTACTTTGATGTTGTTGGAATTTAAAGAATATGAGGATAGTGCATGATAAATATTTGTTCATGTGATACATGTGATGGCTATTTTAATCTAACTTTAACCGAAGAAAAAATAAGGAAAGGGAGCCTAGTAGGAAATTGTGAAATTAGGATAGGGGATATGTGACAAATGGTATCAGAGGATAAGTTCAAATATTGTGGCATATGGGCCAATCCACCTCTATAAGATAGGAATGAGGGCCTTAAATTAGGTCCTAAACAAATAAGATGTTTCATTAAGGGGTTTTGGTTGTAAAATTTTATAAGAAAAATACCGAGAAACCATAAAGGATTGAACTTAGATCTTAAAATAATTTTGAGGAGGACTCTGAAGCATGAAAATATCATATTGATTAATTTCAATCAAAGGAAATTAGGATACAAGAAGGTTGAATCTAAATATTGAAATGATTTGTTTGAAGGAATGTGGAAGGAATAGCATATATTTGTTAATCCACTCTATATAAAATATTATTATATCAAATCATTTAAATTTGATTTTCAAGAAATGAATCGATTCACAATGTGTAGACTCATCTTTGATCATTAACTTAATATTACTAAAAATAATGCTTGTTGTGTCATAAATACAAAGAAAGTCAACTGAAATACATTCAATAGGACTGCAATGTTTAAGATCGCAGTGTCCCTAGAAAAGAAAAATGAAGATGGGTATTCAAACAATGTTCATTCGTAAGTTATTTGACTTGACTGGTTTGTATTTCGAGGATATGCAATTGAAATAAGTTCATATAGAATAGAAGCCCAAATCACTATTTGGAAGCCTCTCTTACAAGCGTCACAACATCCAACTCGCCCTAATTGTTGACATTCTTAAAATCTTTTTGTGAATATCTTTGGCCTTCCGGTTGTCCTCCTTCCATCAAAGTAGTACATCAGCTAGTTTCAATGACACCAACAACACAATCTCTTCTAGACCCACTACATAGCCAAGGATGGACACCATTAAGTTGTCAAGCCTTCACAAACCAAGTTTTGGACTGAATAGCATCATATGGCTCTCTCTCCCTAATGCGGTAATTCTTGAGAACTGCTATGTCCCATCAGTCACCTCTTTCCACTCCTTAACGGCCAACCAACACTGAATGCTTATTAGTAAAGTGAGATAATATGACCAGTCAAATATCTTCTCCCATCCGTGAGAGGATGGGGCATTATTTGGGGGAAAATCCATTCCTGTCGATGTTAGTATTGGGCATTGTGTGTCATAAAATCATTTATTGGATCATGCTTACCTAGATATTACGCCAATCGGTCTGGGAAAGGGTTATCTATTTCTTCGATAGGAGCTCTATCTTATCACTGGGAGGGTTGATGACAAATAGATGGTGTGACGGAGTAAAGTTGGAAAGCTACAAAATTCATGGACATGTAAGAAGATAATGCCCTAATCCTTAATTTCAAGCTTTTCCAAAACCAAAAACCATGCCTTAGAGCTTCAAATCATGCTCAAAATGAGTAATAGGTGTTACAACACGCAAACAACACCTTACCAAATGGAGTGGAAATGGATGTTTCCTTCTTCGTCTACCTTAGTTATCATGTGTGAGATGTTTCCATTCAGATCATACCTGGACGAATAATTTTTATCCTTTGAAAACACTCCTAGCTATCTTTGTCCTTTCCATTGAAGATTGGATCAACAAGACTCATGTTTTCTATTGTATAGCAATTATCCAATTGCTCGATAACCTTATCACATCTCTGGTGTAAGGACAAAGGCAACATAACTGGGAGGTTCAGGTATATATCAACCTCATATACAATAGTATTGAGGGGGTGTTTTGATTGACTAGTTTTACCCACTCAGAATTATCTTTCAAACCTAAATTATTGGTAAGATGGTTCTTTCATGATAGCGCCCTACATTTTGTATTGGGTTAATCAGATTGTTACTTAGATAAATGTATTTAATTTTCTAATTACTAAGCTTCATCAACATCATATTCAGGAGTTAATTAATGATGGGGTATTTGATGTACAATTACGTTCTCCTGATGAAGAGCGAGTGGACATCTTGTATTCTTCCCTTCTGCACATGATACCACAGATTTCATTTTTTTGACATCTACATGTATTTACTTCAGTTTGCATGGTCAAAGAAGAACTCAGTATGACAAAATTAAGAATAGCAGATAATCCTTCCATATTTTGGTAATTTCTAATCCTCATAGATAGGAAGTTACTTGGAACTACCTCCATCTTAACATGCATTTTTTGTTATTAATGGTTCCTGAAATTATAGAAGTATTTTATGTTCCTCGATTTATTATTCTTAAGTCTAGTGCTATTATTTATGAATATCCTCTTCAAAAACAATCAAAGTGTGTAAATTTTAATGCTGGAAACCATGGGTGGTGTCAACAAAATGTATGCCAATGCACTGCATGAATCATCCACTAAAAATTTAAAAGTTCTATTATTGTCGTCAAAGGTAATCCGCTGCAACCAATGAATTCTTTACATCCAAAAGGGGATGGATTTAGATGGTTAGAGAATGGTATAATAAATATGAAATGGAGATTATATCATAATGCAACCACGACAACAAATATCAACTGATGCAATGAATGTTATATGCAATAAAATTTCTTTGAACAAGCTTGATATAGTACATATGGATGACGTTTTATAAAACATGCTTCATTAGACAACCAAAGAAATATTTCTTACATAACAAGGCTCTTTTTTTTTAACCGTCAAGACACAAAATACTATTGTCCTACAAGTTATTCCAATCGACATAACTTTGTTTGAAGATTCAATCAACCTTCAATTTGTTAAGCATATCATGTGCTCTTGATGAAATGTAGTGGAGTAAAGAGTAATACAAAAGGATAACCACAAATTAACGTGTTAATTAATTTGAAAAGGTTAAACCTCAATTGGTTACTATCGAATGATGTGAATATTTAAAATTCTATTTATTTTGTGTGAAAGTTTTCAGAACTTAACCTATTGTCGAATGCTATTATGGCGGCATAAACAATGTATACCATAATTTAAAATTGAGACTTGGATAGTTTTAAATATGCATAGCAAATCAGGGAGAAATAAACAATTTGGTAATATAGTAAAGCATGTTTATGTCCTCGGAAGTGGGATGTTATTAACCATTGTACTAATGAAATATTAATTTTTGACAACGAGTAGTGCCAATGTAAGAAATATATATATATATATATAATAATATATATATATATATATATATATATATATATATGTATATATATATATATATATATATATATATATATATATCATTGAGGAAAGAGAATATTCAAATACTAAATGTCTCCACATAAGAGGAGTAGAACATATAACCAACTATAGGAGGAATAATGGATATATTATGAGTTGCATGACTTCTATGCAAGGACATAACTTAATGGAATAAAGTTATGCGTATAGAGTTCTTGAACCTTTATGACATAAAATATCAAGTGTTCCCTTTCCATAGATCATGGACATCATGAGGAAAAATCAAAAGTAAAAGCATATAAAAGGAAATTATATACATCATCAGGTAAGAGCCTAGGACATACCATCCACATTAACATAAGTTGATGATTAATTAAGTGGGTTCCACCCTAGAGTAAATTCAAAGGCGTTATGTAAGGATATCTATTTGTAAAGATTCCCATGAAATATTGTCAAGCTCATGAAGGACAGGTAATAATATAAGACTATGTAATTGTACAAATTGTCTTTCAATTTAATATTTTGATTAGTGCATCTATATGTAACGATGCAATCCATTTTGGAATGTAATTTTTCCATTGGGGAAAATTCTATTGAAGGGAACTTAAACTTAACATGTAACATATGCATATTTTGGACCTATAGGTTCTTGAGTGAAATTGTACCTAAAAAATTGTAACTAATAAGAAGAAAGAAAAAAAATTATGTTCAGATCTGGACCAAACTAGGGTCAAAGTGTGAAGAGGAGGCACACATGAAATACAACTTTCTATATGCAGGAAGATATCATACATTAATAATTGTATGACCTTCATAATAAAGTAGTGGGACTGACATAAAAGGTACCTCTACTATAAATAAATAATGGGAGTGTAAAAGAAACTTTGGGTGTTTATTAGTTAATAGTAGAAGGACAATATTAAGATTATGAGCACATTCTAAAAATTTCACTAAAATTTATAATATGACTTAAAATGTGCAACCCAAAACTCCACAACCTTAATGAACATATCAATCTAGATACACATGGGGTTATGTTAATATCCCATAGAGAAGAACCTTTCAAAAAGGTGCTTACATTAGGATGATTGAAAATCTTACAATTATACATTTTTAGGAAAGTGATAAGGGAATAATCATTAGTGGATTTCTACTTAGCTGAGTAAAGTATACTTGAAGATTATACATGACAGTTCTTAATGCATTAGAGCGATTCAGAGCAGCCTAATGAATAACAAGAATGGTACACTAGGTTCAGAACATGATGGTTCGGATTAATAAGCAAATTCTTGATAAACCCAAAAGGTTTTCGCATTCATACAAATTATGATGATCTAAGGACCTTATGATAGTAATAATATAATTCATGCATCAAGAAGGTTATAAGGATAACCAATCATGCAACAGAAAACATTAGGATTATTCAACCATAGTGATGGCTATGTGGTATTGGTAATCAAGGTTGTTATGCAAGGATATAAGGATCTACTAATGTAGTCACTTAAGTCATAATCATACCAGTTGTAATACATATGTTGTACCACTATTCCCTACCAAGAAATATTGGGAATTTTACTAGACAGATTGCATTGAGAATGTTGTATGGATTGAATAGGACAACATAAGAATTGTTGCATAAACCACGAGAACTCATGTTAATAAATTTGATAACTCATTTCTTTGTTTCAGGGGTGAATTAATATTAAAAGGAGGTGTTAACATGTAAATACCTAGGATCGCACCTTGGTACACATGTTGCATAAAAACTTAAACGGTGTGCAATTGAAAACATTGTAACATTCATTTATAACTCATGAAGGAGAAATGAGTTTATACCTACACTAAATTACTCATGGCCAACAAGATGTTGGAAGAGGTGTAAAAAGAGAATATGAAATGATTAGTTAAGTATGGAGTACTTTTAAGTACGGAACGATCATTTTCTTGGTTAAAGATAAAGTTAAGTATCACAGTCAATAGTTTTCATTATGGTTAAGTGGAAGTCATATTCCACTTTTGTTAAAACCTTATCCAAGTGACAGATTTAATCCCAAAACTCAAAGTTATGGGTATGATAAAGTTGTAGTATGCATGATTACTTCTATGATACTATTTTTCTAACATTGTACTACAACCACATGACACATGAAAATGATTTGCTAAATAAAATCACTTTAATACTTTAACATAAAAAAATTCACTTGTTGCAGAAGTTTTTTTTTTGTAAGCTGAAGTGGGACTCTTTCTATTACTTTATAGAAAATAAAACAGTACATAGGTCCAGAGCAAAATAACTCGCCCGCATGGGGAAACCGAGTATTTAAACCATCTAAAGTTTTTAAGAGCCGACCAAAAATAGAGGGTCCAAAGTCTGAATATCTTGGCAAGATGAACTAGACAATCCTGATTACTCCTAATCCTACTAATCTGCATAGAGACAATCCCTTTATCTAAAACATGCAGGAAACTATATTTTACAAAATTATGTATTTTCCTATACATATCTGATCCTCAGACATCTTCAGTTGTAGGTTGCTGGTTTGCTCCTCCGTCTGCTCCCTGATGTTATCCCTTCAACAGCTGATGTAATTCATCTAGTTTCTCCTCTTGTCTTTCTAGAGCAATGTGTATGAACCTCATCTCCCTACGCATCTCTGGGCCTCCCTACGCTATTTCCACCATCTCAGTAGCAATTTCCTCTAGAGCTTTTGCTAATAACCTTTTCATAACCCAATACATGTGGAGCGATTTCTTGAACAGAGACATTCTGCCCCTAGTGTTAACTGGGTCCTGCAGTAAGAATTCCTAATCCTCCATTTCTTCGTCAGATTGGAATTGTAAAGACTCCTCCTCCAGGTGCTGTATAATTCTTCTGATCTCTGGGTTTGTATTCTGCTGATAAGCTCTCTCAGCTTGGCGAATTTTCTGTTCTATCGAGCTTCTTGTTTTTTTGGCTGGTGTCGTTTCCTGCTTGGAATTCTCTCCTCTGTCGCATGCGTTCCTGCTCTACCTCCGATCCCTCATACCACCCGCGACTGCTCTGTTTCCCGAACCCTTAACGTTTCTTTTCCTGCCGCATCTCCTTACTCATTCCTCCGGTGAGGCTGGCTGATCCACTTTCGCTTGCTGGTTCCTAGCACCTACAACGTTTCCTTGGGTTATATACTTCCTTTGGGATTTGCACCAGGGGTCAGCGTCCTCAGGGTCATCCTCAATCTCAAAAATTTCTGTTGGGAAATCCTCATTCGCAATAGTCTTGCCTTTCCTATCCCTATTCTTGTCCGCTGCGCTATTCGGCTCCTCCGCTACCCTAGACATCATCCTAGTCTCCACGGTAGCTCTAATAATGCCACAGGTTATGCTCTGGTGCCAGTGAAAAGAAATTCGGCCTCGCTAAATCGTTCCTATCCCGACCTCTGCGCTCTGAGTTAGGAAAAGGTAGAACTGCGGCCTTTTCATGCCCGTCTGGGGTTTTATAACTTTGCGATCGCCAGAGTACGCGACTAAATCAGCATTACATTGCCACCGATTATTATCCGGGATGTTTCCTCTCCTGGCCATCATTCCTGGATTAATGTTTACCACCTGCAGATCTGAAAAGCTGCTCCATCCTCCTCTCCGATCGCATGCATTAATTATTTCACAGTGGAAGTGATCCTGATATTTCTTCCACGCATGCCGTCGGTGAACCGCTCGGTGCATTCCCATCAAATCAATCTTCTGTCCCAACTGACCTGCATTCATTAACAGGGATCTCCAGTCCCATTCACCTGTCCAACTCATTTCTTCTGACGTTCTCGTGTGTTGCCTGTTCATGATCCTCATTTATAATCGTTGCCAAGTCTAGCCAATCCCTGCTGGCACAAATCGATTTCCATTGGTTGTCTACCATGCTGTCTCGTCCTTTACAACCCCAATTCACCAAGAAGTCGGCCACGCGATTCCCATTTCGCCTAACATGGAAAAATAATTTGTAATCAATCCTTCTTAGCAAACCTACTATCTCTTGGACAATTCTGGCTGTCCTCCAACTGCTTGTAATTCGCTCCCAATCTCTTCCATTGCTAAGTTTCTTCAAAATTTCAATCGCAATCTGAGAATCACCAACTATTTCCAGGGTTGAATAACCATTTCTGATTGCAATTCTCAGCCCCTAGTGGATTACCCAAAGTTCCGCCTCATTATTCATCATTTCCCCGCCCCACTCAGCATAAATCCACCTTACCTGTTTCTAACTTTCGCGAAAAATTCTCCGAAACCAGCACTGCCCGGATTCCCCTTCAATGCTCCATCGAAATTTAATTTGATAAAGTTATCTCTGGGGTAGATAAATTTGTCTGGGTTTTGGACTGGATCATTATGCCTGCTACCATGTTTATGAAAAACCATCTCATACTTTAGGTTCAAACTGTTCAGAATCATCTCCTCTGTGTGGTTCGCTTTCCAATCCTCCACATCCCATTTCTTTGCCAAGATTGTTTCCCTCATTAAGCTAACCGTCTGTTTCCATATAATTTCCGAATCTTTGGCTTTGTCCTAGAAGATCCGACGGTTCCTTTCTTTCTAGACCATCCATAGAACGAAGCCTGCAATATGATCCCAAGCTCTGCTAACAACTTTGCATTGGAATTTCTCCTGATTCCATTGGAAAATGATTGCGTTGATGTCTCTGGGACCTATCTCCGGTTTACCAAATATCTTTCTTGTATCCATCCATACTTTCTTAGTGAACGAGCAATAAATCCGGAGATGAGACCGGTTCTCTTCTGTGTTTTTATTGAGACAACATCTTGAAGGCCCGCTGAAGCCTTTTTTTTGAATTTTGTCCCAAGTTAGAATCTTGTTCTTAGCTACAAGCCATGTGAATAGGGAGACTTTCGGCCACCATTTAATTCCCCATATAGTTTTCCATTCAAGATTCTCCTCATCCATAGATTGTGTGTGAGATAAATAGTATGCCTCTTTGACAATGAAAGAACCTTTCATGGAGTTCCCCCATCTAAGAATGTCCCTACCTTCGTGGCCTTTAATTTTCTTGGAGTCCACCTCTTTCATGTATGCTGCTTGTTGCTCTTGGTTTATATTGCAATCCCATTCAATTGGATCTATCCATTTTCTCCAGATTCCATCCAATTCGTTATCTTTCCAGTAATCTTTGAAATAGTTTCGATTTCCCCCTATTTTTTCCTGTAGCTGTTGGACCGTTTGAATTCTGCTCATTTTTTCCTTCTGTTGCAATTTTTCCTCCCAGAAGTTGGCTTCCCCTCCACCTCGAACTTCCCAGAAAATATGGTTTTCAATAATATCTCTGTTCTATCGAGCTAGGTCCAAGATTATTGAACCCTTGGGGGTTTCCCTCTGTCTTAAAATGTCAACTGTTGTGTCTGGCATATTGTATTTGCATCTCCAAATAACTTTCCACAGGTCGTTACCCCCCCTTAGCCAATGCCACCAAAGCTTCGCTCCTAACACCTTGTTAAGTTTTTCTGGGTCACGTAAACCCAATCCTCCTTTTTCCTTCCTTTTTGTAAGGTGTTTCTAAGAAACAAGGGCCCATTTTTTCTGATGGTTCGTTCCTCCCCAAATGAACTTTCTCATGATTTCTCTAATTTTTGAACAGATACCTAAAGGGGCTGCCATTATCGACAGAGGATATATGGGAACAGCTTGGAGGACTGATTTCACCAGCACTATCCTCCTTGCCATATTCAGAGTTCTAAAAGCCCAGTTCACAACTCTGTTTCTCAGTTTGTCCAAGACTGCTTGCCAGTTTTTCAATCTTTTGGAAGTGAAGTCCAGCATATTACCCAAATATTTCATTGGCAACTCTCCTCTTCTGAAGCCCAGCAGTCTTATGAGATGAGTTTTAATCTGTTCCATTGTGTTGAATATAAATACATAGGATTTGTCTCTATTAATTTCCAGTCCGGAGGCTATAGCAAATAAGTCTAAAATCTTCTTCAGTTGTCTCACTTCTTTCACAGTTGGTTCCCCGAATAGCATAATATCATCAACAAATTGCTGATGAGTTAGAGGCAACTCATTACCCCATAGCTTCAAGCCCTTGATTTTTTTCGCTGCCCGTTCTTTTTTAATGTATCTACCAAGGCCTTCTGCTGCCAATATGAAAAGAAACGGAGATAATGGGTCTCCCTGTCTAATTCCTCTAGACGCATTAAAAGTTTTTGAGGGGGTTCCATTAACAAGTATGGAGAAGATCGGGGTTGAAATTAGACTGTGAATCCATTTTACCCATCTCCTACTGAAGCCAAAACTTTCCAGGACTTCTCCCAAGTATTTCCAATTCAGTCTATCATAGGCTTTCGATAGGTCTAATTTAATCATCATTCCCTTTTTGGTTTTCATTTTTGAATAGTGGATGACCTCTTGGGTTACTAGTAGGCCATCAAGGATTTGCCTACCTTCTACAAAACTCGTTTGTTCAGTAGATATTAGCTTATCCAACAGAGGTTTCAGTCTTTTAGAAATTAATGTTGTTATTATCTTATAAATAACATTGCATAATGCTATGGGTCTAAACCCATTAGCATCTTCTAAGTTATCATTCTTAGGAATCAAAGCATAGAAGGTGGAATTAATAGCGGGCCATACCTTCTGGTTCATCCGGGATTCTTCTATCAACTCTAGTATTTCTCTTGCCAGAAAATGCCAGCTCGCTTGAAAGAATTCGATCGTGAAGCCATTTGGACCTGGAGCAGTACCTTTTTTCATGGATTGAACTATTTCTTCTACCTCCTCTAAATTAGTAGCTCTCATCAAAGCATTATTTTGGTCATCTGTAACTAATCGGGGAATGGCAGAGCATATTTTCTTTATAGCTTCCGATATGTCTACTGATGGTTCAGCTAAGATATCTTTGTGATGGTCCACCAGCACTTGTTCAATCCCTTCTTGCTCCACTACTCTCTCACCATTCTGGTCTTTGATGGACATTATCCTAGTTCTTTGTTTGTGTTCGATCATTGCCTGATGGAAAAATTTAGTGTTTCTTTCCCCTTCCCTTAACCATTTTATTCTTGTCTTTTGCCTCCACAACACTTCTTCTTGTTTCCGCCTTTCCTTGAGTTTTCCAAGAATTATCCCCTCCTCTCTAATGCTTTCCTCTGTCCTACCTTCTGTAATTATCTTATGTTGCAGAGATTCCATTTCCCCTTCTAGTTTTTGTTTTTCCTCCAAGATGTTACCAAACTCCTCCTTGTTCCATTTCTTAATTTTCCCTTTCAATTCTTTAAGTTTTAGTTGGAATGTATGCATCTTTCCTTTACCCTAAGCTGAACTCTGCGTACACCATTCTTCCATCTTCTTAATGAATCCCAGATCCCTTAACCAAAAGGTTTCAAATCTGAAGGGTCTCCTTCCACAATTCTTTTTAATATCCAACTCTAATCTGATAGGCCAATGGTCGGAACCAAGGCATGGCATGATCCTTGCTTGAATGAAAACATCCTTGTTCATAACAGGTTCTGATACTAGGAAGCTATCAAGTCTCGAGGCTATCTGGTTCTTACGCCCCCTCCTATTGTTCCAGGTACAGATTCCATTGATTGTTTGAATGTCTACTAGTCTTAATTCATCAATCATGTCATTGAACATACACATGTATTGATCTACTTTTCTTATCCCCCCCTTTTTCTCCTCTAGGGATCGGATTAGGTTGAAATCACCTCCTATAACCCATGAAGGCTCTGGATAGATTCTACGAATTGCCTTCATTTTTTGCATGAAGCTTTCTTTCTCCCCCAGGGTGTGTGGGCCATAAACCCCTGAAATGACTACTTTTTCTTTCGTTCCTACTATTCTACCAATGCCTGTAAGGATTCTGGTCATGCTGGTCCAACCTTCTAGGATTATGTCATTTGGGTTCCATAAGATAGCAATTCCTCCCGCAGATCCAATAGCATCTTGCCCCATAACTTCGTATTGGAGCTTATTTTTATTAATTATTTCTTCCAACTGCTGCACTGAAACTTTCGTTTCCTGAAGAATCATAATACTTGGTTTTTCTTTTTTCAATTTCTCTTTCATATATCTCTGTTTTCCTTTGCTGTTTAAACCTCTAATATTCCAGTTGATGACAATCATTTAAAACTTTTGGTAGGACGGGAAAAATACCTCTGACAGAGGTATCACTTTACCTGAGTTTATCAGCGTTTCTCCCACAGTCTGAATGGCTTCACTCAATGTTTTCCGTCCTCTTTTCCTGCTATTCTTGCCAGAAATGTCCATTCCCATCTGATCATACTCATGTTCGCTTCCTATGATTAACTGTTTATCCTTGTTCTCCCCTTTTTTTTCCTTGTACTTTTGAAATGCTTCTTTGTACAATTGTTTCTGTTTCTTTGGTATGAATCTGTTATCCAGGGTTTTCCATTCCTGAATTAGCTGTTTCATGATTTTTTCCTCCTCCACCTCATTTTCCTTCTGGTTCTCCACTTCCATCTGGGAATGCTCTGTCACTATTTCTGACTCTCCCACCACCCTTTCTTCAGCTGCTTTCCCCGTACTCTTCTCTTTTTCCTTTGTTTCTGTGACTACTTCCATTGGCGTATTGCCAAGCTCTTCATCATCCCCTAGGTTCACTTCATAGTCCTCATTTTCATTTTGTAGGACATGGAACTTGTTTTGACTCACTGTATTAAGGGTCTTATCGTGCGTCTGAGTCTTGGGACTCTCTTTGCCATGTTTCTTCCTTCTTGAAACTTGTTGAAAATCCCTATCTGCCTCTCCCATTTCTCCTGCTTATCTTTGATGTGCTTCTTGGTTTTTATCGAACTCTTCCTCCTTATTCAGCGGACATTGTCTGTATAGATGGCCGTATTCGTGGCACTTACGACATCTGAACGGAATATGTTCATAGTCTATTGGTTGTTTCCATATATCATCATGATATTCCAGTTCAATATATTCCGGAAGAGGCTCAGATATATTCATATAAACACAGAGCCTTGCATATGAGTTATATTTGCCTTGCTTTGTTGCCTCTGCTATTTTAACAAAGCCCCCGATTGTATTTCCAATACCCTCTAAGATTTCAGGGTCCCAAAATTCCTCTGGTAGTCCAAACAATCATACCCAGATTGGGGCAGCCAACATTCTTTCATTTCCAGGGTTGTATCTTTCCTCCCAGTTATTCATAAACAGACCCCCATTATTCATAAAATACGACCCCTCCTCGAAAACCCTTTCTTTATCCTCCAGGTTTGCGAAGATGGTTGTAAAAAACCCTTTCACCCCTAGTTTCAGATCTATATGTCCTTTTGGTATCCATCTTTGGTGAATCCACCTGTTCAGTTCTTTCTCAGTTGGTCAGTACCCTATGAACTTACAAATCAGTGCATGGTCCTTGATGTAGCAGGTATATTCCTCAAGTTTGTTGCAAGGAATGACATATCTGGGATGTTTTTGTGCCCTCGGAAGACATTTCCCGCCCATTCTCTTTTGCCATAGGTTACCCATCACTGGAGCATTGTTCTCCTTCAGATTTCGTTGCGTTTTGGTAGTACTGGTTTCCCCCGCAACTACATTTTTGTAGGAGGGGATCTCTCCCCTCCCCTGCTGATTTTCCATTTCCTCCTCAGGTCTAATGTCTTTAATGTTAACCTTATTCTCTGCTGAAAACCTATCAAAAAAATTGTTTATCTCTAAAATTACCTTAGTCAGACTGGCTACCTTGCTGCCCGCCAACTGCTGCCCCGCGATTTCCGCCTGCAGCGCTCAGGCCCGGCATACCCGCTCCATTAGGGTTTCAGCTCCTGCTCCATCCCAGCAGAAAAATCCCCATTCGCTGTTCACTTGTTGGAGAAGTTGAATAGGTCCATGAAATTCCATATTCTCCTATCGATAAACTAAGCACGGTTTGATCAAATTATCAGTAAACATGTGGATGAAATATATGTCATGTAGGTGATTCTATGGACATTGATATGATGTACAAGTTGCACAGATGGTACTGTGTACAAGTAGTACATATGGTACTAGTATGGATGCATGTATCACATGATAATATATGCCATGTATAATTGTATGTGTTAATACACACTATGTGCAGGTATGCATGAAGACACTAGATAATTACGTGATAAGGAAATCGATCGAGACTACGTACAAAGGCAGCACAACGGTGGAAACTAAAGATTGGTATTGGAAACTAAGGATAAGTATTAGTGGTTCGTGTCAGTGTTCTAGGCAGGTGATTATGATTCTGATCTATGAGGATTACAAGTGATCTATAATTGATGGGTACATATGATTTTGATGGTTATGTGTGAGCTAACTTGATAGATAAATTGTAAAAATTGATTTGGAAAATGTGCTAGTTAACTTATTGTATGTAGGAAAATTGCAGGAAGCAAGTGTTCAGCAAGAACACAAAGGCTTGGAAGAATGCACAGGAAGAACATCCATTTCTTGAAATATAATAAAAGGAGGGAAACATAAGTCGTAGCTACTCAAATAGTAGTATTGTATATCAAATTATGATATTAACTCTAGTAAACATAGTTGATTTTATGCATCTAAAATATCTCACAAAATTAATTGAAACAAAATTTACAAGTAGCGATGGAAGGAGATGTGCTCCTTGTAACTGATATATATTGAAAGATTATCATTAGATGGCAAGGCCATGGGAGCCTATAAACTCAGAGGCATCTACCTGTGCATGAGAAAATAATATTGTAGGATGAGGTAATACACCGAGGATGGTGTATATTTAAAGGGGGGAGTATGTAACACCCATACATTATATGTAAAAGTTTGCTAACCTAAGCTAAGAAGAGCTAGGTATGATTTGTAACAAGAAAACATAATACTTTATTGTGAAATTAAAAAAATAATTTAATCACTTGGAAAATGAAGACACGAAGAGATGAGATTCTTTCCAAGTCCCATTGGTGAATGAGAAGGGATAATTCTTTCAGGATAAGACTTCTAGATCCAATTCTAGATAATCTTAATGGATTGGAGATAAATATCCGTTAAGCTACCTAGCTGGAGAAATATGCTAAATTAAGAAAAATATAAAATCCTTGCGGGATAGAAAGGAAAGCTTTTATGAGGAAACGCCTCGTGGGAGATAAAGGTGAGATTTTCTAGGAAAAGCCTAGGAAAATGGATAAAAAGGATCCATAAAAGTGGGACACTGCTAATGGAAACCATATCATGAAAGAAGGTATTAAATACCCATTGAGGAGATTAGTAGGGTGAACTTAATCCATGGCAAGAACTCTTGGCTCAGGGGTGAACTAGAAGAAGGCAGTTCTAGGTTGGGTGGCAGTGCTTGGTTTTCCAAGTGACATTCTTTCAGATAAATTTGGTTTGCACAGGATGTTTTTATGTTGAATCATACTCTCTATATTGTCAATTCTGAAACATATAAGAGAAATATATTAGGTTGTTATTGCATCTAAATTGATTGAATACTGTGCATGTGACCATTATGCATGAGCATAATTTCCTATGTTAGATGTGGGAATGAGATGATTATATATGAGCACATGTGACATCCATTGCATATAAATTCAATCCCAATTAAGATTAGTAAAGAAACATAATATGTGGATCTTATGAAGTATTGGTGCTATCCTATCTTTTTTTTTAAGATAGTGAATAACCATGCTTGAGGCAACTATGTAAATTTGGTAACTGTGATTAGGGATTAAACCTATATAAACTATGCCTCAGGTTATCTTTGTTATGGATTGTGCATCGAATGCTTCTCTTTTAACTAATTAACATATTACGTGCGATACACATGTTAACATTACATGCGACTATTCCAATATGACTATGATTGTGTTATGGACAATGCTAGCTTTACTATATTTATGTTGAAGTTTTCATATAGGCTAATATATAGGAAGCAAAGGAAGTAAGTCTTTCTGCATAATCTTGTCTGGTCAAATGCCCATGGTTGATCATTCCTTTGAGTTATAATATGTGCATAAGGGTTGATTTGGAAGCTTGTATTAAGGTTATATTTATTGAACCGAAGAGTACACATCATGAATGTAGTAAATCATAGAAGGATTTTGTAGTATTGTGCCGAAGGGGTATGGTTCATTACTTTGACGTTGTCAAAATTTGAAGGTTATGAGGATAGTGCTTGATAAATATTTGTTCATGTAATACTTGTGATGATTATTTGAGTCTAAATTTAACTAAAGCAAAAATAAGGAATGGGATCCTATAGGTAATTGTCAAATTAGGTTGAGGGGGTATGTTACAATAAATATTTTTACCAAACCCTAGGAAATCCTTCCTTAAGTATGAGATTGCTAACCTTCTCTCGATAACCTTTAAGGTGTGTATCTTTCTGATTTGGAAGGTATACATTCTTAATAAATAGTTTATAAGGAAAATTCTCTCTATTGTAAAAGGGGTTTGGTTGTTACTTTAGACATTATGAGACTCATAAATATTTGGAAGGTATAGATTCATTCGTACATAGCTATAATATCCCTTCATGGATCTAGTGAATTATTTAAGACAACATTGTGTTAATGGGCATAGCACGAAAAGGGTATGGAAAGACATGGATATGTAATGTAAATAAATAATTTGAATAAGAAGATAAGAAGAAGGGGTCAGAAATATTTCAGAATGAAACACCTAGAAACAAGATTCTTCCCAAAACAAAGCAATATAATCTCATAGGTAAATGAGATTAGAAAATTCTTTCATGACAGGAATTCTAGATAAAATTCTAGGTAAGCTTAATGGATAGGAGAGAATGATCCATTAAGTTTCTAAGCTAGAGATAGATGGTAATCTTGGAAAAAGATAAAAACAACGTGGGAGATAGAGGCGAGCTTTTATGGGAAAAGCCTAAGAAAGTGGATAAGAATATCCATGAAAGCAGGACATTGTTAAAATGAAACCTTATCATGAAAGACAAGTATTTAATACTTGAGAAGGGGATCAAGGGGGGAGTTGATTCATGTCTAGGAGATCTCAGCTAGGGGGTGAAATGGAGGGAACAAGTCTAGGTTGGGTGGAAAAGGTGTGAAATTCCCATGTACCCCTAATGGTGAATCTAATTGAATCAATTATTATTTGATTACATTTGAAAAAATTGTATGTGTATGTTTCATTTGAAAGTTAGTTGCATTTCAAAGCTACTTGTAGTAAGAAAACTGGGTTTTCTGGAAATTGAACTTAATGTAGGGATGTAAGCATATGAGGATTTGCAATATTGATTTTGTGAATTGAAATGGGAGTTGACTAGGAGGTTGATTTGGCTGTTTATTTCATTTATTATTCTATAAGAAAGGCAATCTATGTGGTGATATGTGAAGATATTTTTGGTTATGTACAATATTGTTTTATTTTTTGATTTTGTTAGTAGCATATAATGTTGTTTAAAATACTTATCATTTCATAAGAAAGGTAATCAATTTGCTCATATGTGTGAAAATCATGTGATTGGGCGAGTTATATATATATATATATTTATATATATATATATATATATATATATATAGTTAGATAGATAGATATATATGACAAGTAGTGGCTCAAAGAAAGTTTAGATGGATTATACATGCATATATTATCCATGGGTATTTCCTCACGTTGGGAAAAGAGGTACGAGATCTAGAAGTATTTTTATGATAACGAACTATGCTAAATTTATTGTAGTTGTTGTCATACATATAAACTTAATATGTGCACCAACATCTTATTTCCCGGTCATTCTCTATAAGTCCATAGGTAGTGTAGGCGATGGTTTGAATAGACTAGTTTTGCAGATAAGCTAGTATTATATCAAGATGTGACACAAGACATAAATGCATCTAATGATGAGTTTTTGATATGAAGTTCTCATAAAATAGCTCTGTATGAAAGATTGGTCACCTGAGGGTGGTACGGAAGTCTAGATCATTATGGAAACCTTTGTCATAAAACTTAAGTTGACCGTGGCCAATATTTCGACCTCAAGCTATGATGTTGATTTACCCTAACCACTGCCTATGAAGGTAAGTGTTTTACCTTCAGCATGCTGGTTGTTCGAAAATTAAAAATCAAAGTTAGAGGGTGGAAATAGTTGTTAAGGGATATTAAGATACCTAAACAAAAACATGTGTATGCTTGAAGAATTGGACAAAGGTAACACACCCTAAGGTGCCAATATTAGGCAACAGGGGATAGCTCATAGTTTCTAATTCAGAAAATAGGTGGTATTATTAGGAAAGTACTTCAATGTACTGGAAAACAAGGTCCGAGCATGGAGCTCATTCGCTCAGACACTAAAATCACTGAATCCATTTGTTAACTATGAGTACATAGAGACGATAGCATACCATGTTCAGAAAGAAATAAATATATGCAATTCGGTTCTCAACAACTATATTAATAATTCGAGAATATATTTAATAACTTCAAACTAACTGTGCAATTTAACCATTGGAATGATAAGCTCAATATTGGTTGACAATGCATGAAGTAAATGAAACTCCGTAAAGGAAATAAATACAATAACATTTGATGGAGATAGATACATATTAAAACAGAAAAATTGTGAAATTATAATAAGTTTGAATGTGCATTATGGGTTCCACGATGTATAACACTTGGCTACGCTAGCTAGAACCACCAGTGTCCAAATGATCACCATAGAGCATGAAAGTAAATAAACAGATAAAAATCAGACATGAATTGAAAAAGAAGGAGTTGCAGCTCACAGGTGAGTACTGCACTTGGAGACTGCACTCAAACAAAAAGAACTCTCTCCGTACACTCTGCTTCAGCAAATGAGTAATTACATCATTAAGTACATTACTAGAATCAGGAAGTTGCAACCAAACTCCTAAACTCTAGGAACAAATCCTAAACTAAGGAGATACATTACAACTGTGTAACCATTTCTCCATTAATAAAAAATAATATTAATTATTTTCAACTCCCCCCCTTAATGGAAAGGATTATCCTGAACTCCTAGCATCCCTCTAAACAATTCAAACTTTACACGCCCAAGAGGCTTAGTAAAACTATCAGCCATGTTATCACAAGTTTTACAATATTCAATACATATCTCTTTTGACTGTTGTTTCTCTCGAACAAAATGAGCCTGGTCTTTCCATACCTCCAATCCCATGCAATAATGAAGATTTCCGAGATCTTTCATCTCAAACACTTGTGAAATTTGTTGTTTGATTTTTTTTTATCAGATTGTTAGCATTCCCTGTTATGATCATATCATCTACATACAAAGAAATCAAAATAATTTACCTCTGTTTATTAAACTTGGTATACAGATTTGGATCATTCAAGCTGCTTTGAAAGCCATGCTGTACAAAAAATGAGTCATTTGTCTCATACCACGACCTGGGTGCCTGTTTTAAACCATAAAGTGCCTTTTTCAATTTACACACAAGATGTTCCTGTCCCTTTTTCACAAAACCTTCAGGCTGTACTATATAAATTTCTTCCTTCAAGTCACTATTCAGAAATGCAGACTTAACATCTAGCTGGTGTAGCTGCCATTTGTGTTTTGTTGCTAAGGAATTAGCATTCTAATGGTGTTTAATTTGACTACAGGAGAAAAGGGGTCATCAAAATCTATTCCCTCTTGCTGTGAGTAACCCTTTGCTACCAGTCTAGCTTTAAGTTTCTCTATACTCCCATCTACATTTATTTTTGGTTTATACAGCCATTTGCATCCTATGGGGGTTTAACCTTTAGGCAATTCAACCAAATCCCAAGTATGGTTTCATTTTATTGATTCTATTTCCTCATACATTGCAGCCCTCCATGCATCACATTTACTTGCTTCCTCATAATTTGCAGGTTCTACAATGCTTACAATCTTTGACATTAATGCATAGTCTTACAATTTAGAAGATAATCGAGTCTTCCTACTTGATCTCCTTGGTAGGGGACTTACCTCAAATCTGTCTATTTCAGCCTTTTTTGGACTTGCATCTTTGATTACATTACCTGTTACTTCTTCTTCTTGTTTTTGCTCCTACTCTTCGTCTCCTCACTGTTTTCTTCCATTAGCAATGGAATGTGCCAATCACTGTTAGAGTCATCCTTTCCTTCTTTAGCCTGTTCATGAAATATGACATCTCCGCTTTCAAAAACCTTGTGAGTCATAGGATTAAATAAGGTATATGCCTTGACCTCAGTGCCATATCCAACAAATATACATTTCAGGGCTTTGGGATCTAACTTCTTCCTATTTTCCTTAGGTATATAAGCATAAGATTTTGACCCAAATATTCTTAAGTGACTCACTGTTGGTTTGAATCCAAACAATGCTTCATTCACCATTTGCTGCACAGTCTTTCCTTCAAGAAAATCACGCTGGATAAGCCATAAAGGCTTTGCAAGTTGGAAAGCAATATCGCATCCCTTCACTCTACCACAAAACTCTTGTGCAAGCTCAACAGAAAAGGATAGTCGAGATATATCTGCTTCACGGACCATTTTAGGCAGATTGTAGATGAGAACAGAACTCATGATTGTCGCTAGAGCAAATATCTGGTCATCATAGACATTTGATTTTCCAACGATTTCAAAACCTTCTGTATCAAGAAACAAAATAGATGTCCTCACTCCTCCAATATCCATTTCTAGTGGTTTATCACAAACCCAAATACCTTTTGTTTTCGTGTTACGCATATGCCCAACACCAAAACCTTCTTCACAAGAACAAGATAGAAGCTGATTGAGAAGAAATGATCTTCCAGAACGGTATGGACCAATGACCGCAGCTACCACAATAGGAGTTTCTAACTTCAAAATTACATCTAGCCCACCCTTTGTAAGAATTAGTTTTTGTATGCCCAGAGTCTGGCTCTATAATAGGTAGAGCTCGGTGATCGTAGGAGCCTTCTCCTCCATGCTGTGAAAGAGTAGACAAGCATCCCAACCAACATGTAGATGATAATAATAGTAGCAATGACCATACATGGTGATGCCCATATGCCATTCTGCTTCTTCCATTGCTGTCTCTTCTATCTACAATCCCAACTCAATTTCAAACCCACAAGCGCACTCGAGTCTCTCTGAGATTTGGCCTGCTAACTAGTTCTTGGGTCACGTTATACAGACAACTGCTCTAGTTCACATGAGATACCACACCACGCTTCTGTTGCGCGACTCTGATCCTCTGATGAATAAGCCTTCAATGAGCCACCACCGTGCAAGTCCGATCTGCTGCCACCAAACATATTAGGAACTCCAATGCGCCACCATCAGGCAAATCCGATTTGCTACCACCGAACAGATCAAGAACTCCAATGCGCCACCACCGGGCAAATTCGATCTGCTGCCACCGAATAGATCGGGAACCTCAATGCGCCACCACCGGGAAAATCCGATCTGCTGACATCGAACAGATTAGGAACTTTCAATGCGCCACCACCGGGTAAATCTGATCTACTGCCACCGAGCAGATCAGGGACTCCAATGTGCCACCACCGGGAAAATCCGATCTGCTGCCACCGAGCAGATCAGGAACTCCAATGTGCCACCACCGGGCAAATCCGATCTCCTGCCACTCAGCAGATCTGAAATTTCAAAGTGCCACCATCAAGCAAGGCCGATCCACAAAAAATTGCAGATTTTCCAAACAGAAAGAGGCTGGCACTCCATGACAGCGAAAGATCCGCGTCGAAAATAAAATCGATGTGTCTTACAAAATTGGCACGATTATCACTCTCAATTCCGTGCCAATAGCAATTTCTGGCGCACTGGCGCGACTATCACTTTCAAAACCGT
Organism: Pinus taeda; assembly: GCA_000404065.3. Taxonomy (NCBI): domain Eukaryota; kingdom Viridiplantae; phylum Streptophyta; class Pinopsida; order Pinales; family Pinaceae; genus Pinus; species Pinus taeda. The sequence continues at coordinate 157,590 of APFE030090163.1, forward strand.
GCCAAATGGCGTGACTATTCCTTAATAAACCACGCCAACCCTTCTTTTCGCTCAAAAATGGGGCGACTGTTAGCGACAAAACCGCGCCAACCCTTTCTTCCGCTCAGAGATGATCAGTCATCTAAGACGTGTGCTATAGGTGTTACTGCAGTCCACCTAATTCTACGAGTGCTTCTATATACACTACAGTACTGTAACCAATGATGCAAAAAAAAATTAAAGTTGTCCCTACTCTGTGCTCTGATACCAAGATAAAAATCAGACTTGAATTGAAATGAAAAAGAAGGAGTTGCAGCTCATAGGCGAGTACTGCACCTCGAGGTTGCACTCAAACAAAGAGATCTCTCTCCTTACACTTTACTTCATCAAATGAGTAATTACATCATTAAGTACATTACTAGAATCAGGAAGTTGCAACCAAACTCCTAAACTATATGAATAAATCCTAAACTAAGGAAATACGTTACAACTGTGTAACCATTTCTCCATTAATACAAAATAATATTAATTATTTTCAATTTAAACCAACATATATCAAACATAAATATTCTTAAAAACATTACAAACTTATCCCATCTGCATTATAACGAAGTGAGTTCCCTCAAGAATATAACCTCTCAGAGTGTAATTACACCAATACTATTAGTTCTAAGTTTTTCGGTAATGAACTGCAAGTAAGACGTTAATTCATCCAACAACCAGAGAAAACCCGTTTTTCGGTAATGAACTGCAAGTAAGACATTCATGTTGGAATGATAATTTAAACTGTCGTGGAGCGACAACGACCGCAACAAACAGTTTCCAGAAAACCTCCAATTGAGCTCCTTGTTACGCAGTAATTTGTCACCGTTGGTCACCGTCCTTGTTACCCCCCCGCTGTCACACATTGGAGGACACATTTACGGACCTGTGACCAGTGACACAACTTGAAAACACTTACATTGAGGTCTCCCAAGTATGAATTTCAATATCCCTGAAGACACCCTTTGAAGATTAACCTTGGAAAATACCCTTTTTTCATTAGCGCGGGTCCATAGTGTCTAACCCGCGCCAATGGCTCAGTTCCTACAAAGAGGGCGCGTCCATAGACGCTCTTTCATAGAGCACGGCCCGCGCCACACAATTTGGGCATGATTTTTGGCCAGCGCGCACTGGAATGTTTTTTCCTCCATAACTCACCCAGTTCTCTGAGGAAAAATCCCATAAAAGCAGTCGGGTGTCGTCTTTTCTATCCAAGACAACCCAGCTCAATGGTTATTTTGGGACAATGCCAAAATCTCAGAAGGTGTCCACATGCAACGCATATCTCTTCTCCTCCATCTACAAATGCCTGTCTCCCCACATTGAACAGGCTAGGGATAGTATGAGCTAGAGAGTTAGAGAGTTTTTGAGAGAGTGTTTATGATAGTGAGAGCTGAAAGAGAGGTTATGCTGCCGGATTGTTGAGAGAGAAAGTGACTTTGCAAGACATGTTGGACTGCTGACCCAGTTGGAGGAGATTTGTAGCGTCAAGCCTTAATTGGTTGTAATTCTTCTCTTTTTTCTATTGAATAATAAGCGACTGTTATTATGGTTCCATTCACATTTTCTTCTGGTAATATTTGAATTATATCCTACTTGACTGATATATAATTGTATGATATTGGATTTTACGCTTGTTTTGGGTTGTTCTTCATTTGTGCAGGTGTCCATGCGTGGAGCGCAAGGATAGTGACCGGCCAAAGCTAAAGGACAGGAGCGACACTTCTTCCACAGCAAATAGCGTTGGATCCCAGGTTGGTCTTTCTGATTGACTTTTAAATTGTGCAATTAGGAACTTGCATGCAGCGTGTATGATTGTTGCTAGACCCCTGTGGGGCTAGTGGGATCGCCTCTGTCCGCAGAGGGGATTTACCTCCGCAAAAAATTGGCGACTCCGCTGGGGAGTTTGTCTATTGTTGTTTGTGTTATATTGTCTGATTTGTAAGTCGTGGGAGTCTGAAGAGTGGCCAGGCAGCCTTCGAAACACTTCTGCTATGCGGAAGTGAAGTAGATCAACGCCACTTCAGTCGATCTCCGGGTTGATTTACAAACTGGACGATACCAATCTTGCTTCGCATGTCGTTTCTGTCATTTATTTGTCTGGATAATTTCTTTGACTGGAGTTCTTGCTATCTTTCACTCACTGGCTCTGTCTAGCTCTTAAAAGCCAAGCCTCAGACTACCTGCTCTGTTTTTTTTTGCCTGGCAAATTCCCGCCAGCGCGGTTTTTCTTTGAACAGTCGCGCTACTGGGTGCGAGCTGCTTTCAGACAACTCGTGCTACACTTTGTTTAGCGCGAGTTGTAGACTTACAGTCGCGCCGCATTGGTCAAGTTTTTTAATAAGCCTGTTTGTCAGTCTCTAATGCTTGGGTCTAGTTTTTCTGCTCTTTATATGCCTTTTGGGAGTCTGTTAGATTGATAATTGGCTGGTGGTGTCTCGTCCTTCGGTTGTTTGCCATTGTCTACCGATTTTACATCTTGGTTTTTGTGTTATCGAACCTCCCATTGGATTGATGATTTATATATCCGGTTCTTTTGTCGATTGATTTCTATATTCTCCTGGTGGTTATATGAGTTTTTACACTTCATATTGCAAATATCTCGCTTTTAGCTCACTTATTTTCCCTGATTTCGTGGTGACTTAGCTTACATAGTTACATGAAAATCTTGTCTTTTCTTTGCTTTGTTGGGTTGTTATTTTTGTTTCAACACTGGCTATAGATTCTTTAGAAGCAATTATCTGATAGTGAATATCTCTTGAAACGCTTTAAGTGCATTATCATATTATTTTTTTTTAAAAAGAAAAGAAAAAGATTTTTTTTTGTTTTCATCAATTAGGCATGTTATGTTAGTTCTTGCTTTTAAAAGAAGAAAAAAGAGAACATATTTTTCCTTTCTTGTTGATTAGCTGCATTAGAAATTTTGGACATCGTTTTGTTCGCATGAACCTCTTAACTCTTCTGTAGCTAGATTTCATCCAAACAAAACGAATACAATTCTTGCATGTAGTGGCATTTAGGACATTTCGAGAGATTACATTCGCTAAGGCCAGAAACTGAAACTTAATTAAAGATCAACAATAAAATTGATTCAATGAACCTAACAACGCATTGGAATTTAACACTCATACTCTAGAGGTCTAGGCTAGAGACGTGTTCCGGCGTCATTAAGCCTGGTGGTTTATCGTCGAGTGGTTGGGTGATTCCTCCACGGTGAAACGATAGGTACCAGTACGGACTGTGCTCCCACGTAC
>APFE030090163.1:167362-191064 GCA_000404065.3 Pinus taeda
CAACAGCAGAGGCAGAGTATGTGGCAGCAACAACAGCAGCATGCCAAGCAGTGTGGCTGAGAAGAGTTCTCAGAGATTTGTGTCATGAACAAGAAAATAGCACGACCATTTACTGTGACAATAGCTCAACAATAGCATTGTCTAAAAATTATGTTTTTCATAAAAGAACAAAGCACATAGATACCAAATTTCACTTCATACATGAATTGGTTAACAATGGTGAGATTGTTTTGCAGCACTGTAGAACAGAAGATCAGTTAGCTGGCATCTTGACAAAACCATTGGGAAAGAAAAGTTTCGATCATTTCAGGAAATGCCTGGGTATGCAGAAAAACCCAGCAGTTGAAATTAAAGGGGAGTGTTGGAATGATAATTTAAACTGCCATGGAGCGATAGCGACTGCAACAAACAGTTTCCAGAAAACCTCCAATTGAGCTCATTGCGATGCGATCAAGTCGCAAATCGCATATCGCACATTTTCTTGTTAAACTTCGTTGCATCCCTTCAATTTTCTGCGATTGCGATTTCGCGATGCGATCTGATCGCATATCGCAAATCGCATGTTTCAAACAGTTATGGCAGCGGCGGCACATCTTTTCACTTCCTCCGATGCGATGTTGTGACAAGCCATGCATTAAAGTCAGAGTTTAATTCCCCTGCAGACTGCCGTCTTGAAAAGCATCATCGCCTCTTCTGCAATAAATACACAGATAAACTTCAGTAGATATTTTGATTAGTTTATAGTTTAACTCAGATATTTATTTTCTTATAAATACAACAAACTGCAGATTTGTTTAATATATATATATATATATATTGTTCTAGAAAGAAAAGAACAAAAGTTCTGTTTTATGTGTGAGTGCAAGTAATTTTTTGAACAACAGTTCTGTTTTTGTACTCTGAGAGTCAGCAGAATTAAAAAAAGGAGAAGCTTTCTTTTCTGCAACGCACAACAGTGCTGAAACTCTAATTTTTTCTGAGATAGTGAAATTAGTTTATGGAACAAAAGCGTTCTTGTTGTAATCCCTCTGAGTAGAGGAAGACTATTTTGTAACAGTCTTTTTTGTTATGATTAAGATCCTGTATTAAAGAACAGAGCGTTGTTCTCTGTGCAAATTCTTTTTGTGTTTGAAATAAACAAAAATTTCCAACAGTTCATTCATCCAACAACCAGAAAAAACCCATTTCCAGGAAAATTTCATAAGGACCCACCCCTGGAATAGATATATTGAACCAACCTATAGGAACACAAGAGCTATTAGTTGAAAAATTTGTCTAAAAACCCTCGTATAAAGCGAAAGAGAGACAAGCAAGTCTGATATGAAGATGATCTCTGTACCTATGACAGGGACAACAACCCATAAATAAATCCATTTTATGTATTGGGAACTACTTGCTTAAAATGTGAGAGGTGTCCCAATGGCGACGAGAAAATTTTGATTAAATGAGAGTAATGAAATACCTATCACATGAATTTTCGCAGGGGACCTTGCTATTCCATTTGAAAAGGGGGTCGATGGGAGTACCGATTCAACCGTAATTTCTCTAACAAGAAAAAAAACGTGTGTTTGACTAGTGGAAGGAGAATTAAAAGAAAAATTGCAGATGGGTAGTGCCTAACATTACCTGATAGAAGATCTGAATAGTTGGGTGCTGAAAGCAGTTGTCTATAATGAGACTTTTTGAAAGCCTTTCCGGCGGGTTTTTCCGGTCAAAATCCGGTAGCCATTTATTGGAATCGCTAGTTTGATAGGTAGTTTCTGCACAATCAAAGGGTCCCAAGGGTTTTTCAGGGTACTGAATCTAAATATGCAGTTAAAAAACCATTTTAACCGCTAAAAATCAAGATTTAACCTCAATTTCTTCCGCTAGATTCCGTCACCGGAATCTCCAAAAAGTCGCATTATAGTCAACTCCGGTGCTGAAATAACCCCTATGCTCACTGGAATTTATGCAAAGCCGAAAACCCAGATTCAGAAGCAACACCAAATTTTGAAGCAATTCTCCTCGAGCAAACAGGGAAAAAAATAAAAGAGTCTTAGCTGTAGGATAATAGGATTAGCCAGAAAAGGAAAAGAAAGAGAGAAACAAAAAAGGGAAAAAACCATGCCTCTGAAGTGCACGGCGACCATCTCGAGGAGAGTCGGTTACTGAGCCTCGTGATGAGGAATTAATTGCTAAAGTTATTGCTCATTACACTGCCAATTTTCTTGCGTAACCACAATTAGTGGACGAATACGGGAAGCTCACAAGCTAAAAGAACCTCAAGTTTCTACTTACGTTAACCGTCATAGCAAGGAGAGCGAGACAACTGCAAGGCCAAATCACGGAAGTTGTTTATTTTTATTCGGTTCACTTAGCCTCGCAGAGAGGATGAGTTTTAGATGAAACGACAATGCGAAATTTGTGTAAGGTGGTATAGGGTTTGAGTTGACACACGACTACCATTGGATTAACTCGTAGCATCATAGCCATCCCTGCAAATTAAAGTCTGCACCCCATGTGAAATGGGTATGGTGCTTTATGTGTTGGCTCAGCTGGAGTGGTCGCTCGACTTCCCAGACTCAGCACCTGTAAGCGCTAGAGTTTCACGCTTGAAAAATGCGTGATGTATAGTGGAATAAAACATTGGGTTAGGGTTTGAAAAATAGCAATAGGCAAACATTATAACTTCCTCTTCATTCAAACACTTAAGGTGTATGGCGTTCTAGGAAAACGTGATTGACTGCGCACTCCACTAAACTCATAGTCCGACAACTAAAATGTCAAATGCGTTAAACAATTAAATATGAAAACAATGCTTTCATTGGGTTTCAATTGCGTGAAGGCCAAACTTACAAATGAAACTCAATAACACAAGGGTAAGGCGGAGACTAAAGGTAAAATCCTGAGCAATCCTTATACTCAAGGTAAATACATCGAAAATAAAGTTATATTGAATATGTGCAAAGGGTTATGATTTGTTGGTGAAGGAAAGTAGTCAATTATGGAATTGCCAACCGAACATCAAGTAACTGGTGAAAAAATATAATTTTGGTGTGTGATACGTATGAAAAAGAAATAAATCGGATTACTAGAATTTAAAGAGAGGTATGTGACATATTACTAGAATTAAATGAGAGGTTTGTGACCATAGTACTCTTAGAACTCTATTTATCTTTTGAAGTTAATAAATTACTCCAAAGAAATTGGGTCAAATTTACAAAGGTACGTGAGCTTTTCCTTATTTTTGGTTATGTACTCAGGCTTATTTATTTGAACAAGATCGTTATGCTTATTTATTTTTATAGATTTTAAGTATATATCTTATGTATGTTTAATGCTAAGCAAGTTTGTACTAAGAAGGAGAAAAAAGAATTTTTTTTCAAAAATATGCATAATTTTTTATTTATTTAAGAGAATGTCTTTATAAAGGTTGAAAACATAAGAATAAGTTCGTGATATAATATTCTTTCTCTCTGACACATAATACTCAAGTATGTATATTATATGTAAAGTTAGGAATCATTTTGTAATATTAGTATAAACACCTAGAGGAATCAAATCTCTTAAGATGCAAACCATTGTTATAGTGCAAAACTTGAAGAAAAGTTTGTCTTTCTTATAATTTGATTTCTCTTCAAGCTTACTAAATTCGGAATTTGGATAAATATATATTAGTTCTTAATAATACTATTTATATTATATAAATTTCACATTTTTTATATCAATGTGCTTTTATTCAAATTTTTTTTAAAACTCTAGCAATACATACAATTACATAGATATGTGCTTCCCATTTTCCATTAGCATGTTTTGTAACTTTCTTAATTTAATTTTAAGTGATATATATATGTGTGTGTGTTAATTAAATTAAAAGTTTTGAAGTATAATGAAACTGAATCATTATTATTTTAATTTATATGGTAAAATAGATTTTATATATATATATATATAGATACCTTTTAATTTTTTTGTTTATTGATTGATTTTAAATATGAAGTTTTGAAATATGAGGTATTGTTGTTTAAAATTTGTTTGGTGTAATATGCATACTATGAACTTTTTATGGAAGGAATTTCTAATAATTTTATTATATTTTACTTTCTTATTATTTATTTATTTGACATTATATATAATTTATATATATATATATATATATATAATATATATATATATATATATAATTATTAAATTTTATGATTATAAAAACCACTATGCTTTATAAAAAATAGGATTTTTCTATGTATTACCAAATTCTTATTCTCTAAAACAAAAGTGAAGGCTATAAAAACAAAGGCTTTTATGTCCTCATCTACAACATTTAATACCTAACATATACAACATAACAAATTTGAAGTGATGTTGGCTTATCCCATTAAAAGTTTGCAAAAAAAACATAAAAGATATTGAAGTAAAAGGAGAACTAGACATGAGCTTGAACTAGCTGTTGTACATCATGATTGAAGGAGATAGGATGTTTTCTCTTCTCAATATTCTTTTGCATCTTTCTTTGTAGTTCTCTCTAATCCCTAACGGGCTTGGAGAAAACTGTTGTACTTATCATTAAAATGGTGGAGCTCCTCCCTAATTTGTTGCAGAGCTAAGTACTACCTTCCTCCATAAATTCCATATGATGTGAAATTAGTTCATTACATGTAAACATAAATCCAAATTCAATGAGTGCGAGGTATTCCTAGCTTTTGAGAAGCCTGAGTTTGAGATAATGTGTGCTACTTCCTCATCAATTATCTCTCTGTTGACAGGGCAAATTTTCGCTATACCAACAAGGGGAACTAACCCAATCATAGACCCCAATTAGATCTCCTTTCATTTGGGGTGGCTAGTTCCAATGGATTTTAAAGGATCCCATAAACTGTTATAGGTGTTGAAAGAGTGCTTCCAGGAGGAAGACTTCAATTAAATCAACAAAAGGAAACAGATAACCTATATGTGTCAAATCCTATCTATACTAACTTTCACTTACTTATGCTAGTCCTAACTATTTTAATCTATCAGGTAGGAGCATAACAAAAGGGATTAAACATCATGCATAGATTCCAAGTCCAAATGAATCAATTACTGAGTTCATAGATGAACAAGGTTGTATTAAAAGCTTAATTGCAATCTAGTTACTCACTCAGGAATGCACATTCCTATTCCTACAAATAAACTTGCAACTGACGTTTAACATAGTTTCAAATCAGGGACTGCTCATGAGTTAACTATGATAAAGAATTACATTCAAATAACCAAGGCTAGTCAGAAGTTGTATCGTTATCAATATGGACAAAACAAAACACATTTATATTTATGCCAACAACAACACCTTGATTCAAAATACATGAAAGAATAGGAAAATGAATCTAAAAAAGGCTCCTTGAATAGTCAACGTGACCCCTCTCAGATTTTCCTTTGAAAACCTGAACCATAACATTTTATCGGAATAGATGAAAAAACATGGGAAAACCCGCGGTCAGACCATGAGGATGCACGTCAAATCCTATACACCTGGATCTATAGTTATCATTGGGTCCGTTGTATGGTATCACATCTTCTGTATAAGTGTTGGACTCTTCCCATTGCGATTGACGATTGGGGAAGTGGACCCAAAAACATATGCGCTGTGGTTAATAGTTCTGGCTGGTTTGCCATATGGGATTTTCCTTTAAAATACCGGACCATAACATTTTATCGGAATACATGGGAAAACACATGAAAACGTGCGGCTGGACCATAAGGCCGGACTTCAAATATTATGCACCCGGGTATATAGTTATCGTCAGGTCCATTAATCACATCACGCCTTATGTATAAGCCTCAGGCTCTGTTGATTGTGATATGAGATTAGGGAGTGGGCTCGAATATATATATGTATTATGCTTGACAATCCTGGTTGGTCCACTGTTCACATCAAGCATTATTTATGACCATAGAGTTCCACTGACTGCGATTTGCGATGGGCTCCAGACATGAAATAAAATGTGTTGTGCTTAATAATTCCGGTGGGTCCGCCATTGGCGGAACGTTGAAGCTTGGGCTTTTGGGTTTTAGCAAAGTGCTATTGCGATTTGCGATTGGAAGCCTGATCACATTGCATTTATTCGTGAGAGATAATCCTTGCCCTTGATCAATGCAACCTGCGATATACCATAAAGGTATGCAATGAGGATGTGTAGAGATGTTAAGTCATCCGTGCTTTATAAAGCATTTCTATTATAAAAGAGTTATAATAGGAATAAAGATGCGATGGAAGGTTTTGAGGTGTTAAGAGTGGGGGTGGTTATATGTGTGGCCATAGGGCACCATGAAGGTTTATAAGGATTGAAGGAGTCCCGATGAAGGATATGAATGAAGGGCTAAACTGGGTTATGGATGAATAATTCAATAGAGATTTATTCAAGGGCATCCTAACCATTAAGAATTGAAGTTTTGACTCGGCAAAAAGTTAAAATTCCTGAGATAAAAACAGATCATTCGGAGAAGTGAAAGATCAAACTTCTAGGGGACCCATTCAAATTTGCTACCAAAGCATGTTTTAGTCGACTGGTGGTTATGGTCACAACAAATGGCGAACTGCTAGGCGAACCAGTTATCTTTGTTACTAAATAACCTCTAGATTAATAGAACATCGGGGTGTTATGATAAACTTGAAATGCAAACTTTATAGACGGATAGGCATGGGTTCCACTTCAACATTTAATAGCTTTAGGCAGGATAGAGACAAATAACTTCTACTTATTTTATACGGTTTTGACAAGCATTCTCCAATGGTCGTATTATGGGATTTCTTGACCTTCCTTTACCTTTTTTCTACTTTCAAAATCCTTCTGGGGCCATCATCGGTTTGTCAATACCTGTTTAGGTGTGTAACTCAACTCTTTATTTCTCATCAAACTTGATGTAGATACATTTATCTACACTTTATGTAAGAAATTCAGTGATATACTATCGTATGATTAAATGGGGCGCAATCATGGATCATGCCATATTTTTAAACCACTTAAGAAAGGTTGGGCTTGCTGTGTCAACTAGTACTCTGAGTCGAGCAACATTCCCTTCTCCAACCATCTTCCCAAACAACCTATCTTTCTACATTGGCACAAGGACTTGACATTTCGTTTTCTTTTAGATAAGTCTTTCCAATTTTAGGCACAAGGACTAGAGCACAATTGGATTTTCCATGGGAGAAATGATATTGAGCTTATCGCATGAAAGGAGGTTTACTTGTAAATGACAGATATTGGAAATTTTAGTGTGGTGGATGGAACCAATGGAGAATGACTGTAAACCTTATAGACAAGTATAGGCTATCTCTGGATGGGATTTTAAAAGCACATTATTCTTCCATGCCAGACCACATATGGTTACAAATTTTTTATTTTATAGAGATACCCCTACACGCTCTGGTATCTAGGTTATCAACAGATCTTGCCTAGTTCCCAACAGATGCCAATAAGTGGCTCTAATTTGAATTTCACCATTGATTTTTCAGTTCTCATAGGCTCATTGAAAGTCTGCTTGATTTGCAAGGTAATGATGAATTTAGGATTGGCAGAATCATCAACAGGTTATTAAGGGAGGCAAAAAGTTGAAGGTGGGGAATGAGAGAAATCTAAAGAGGGATATAAAGGTGAAAATGAGACTAAAGGACCGAAACCAATTGGCTGAAAAGGACTAAAATTCAAAAGGAAAATAAACTTTGCATAAAATAGGAAAGGACGGGATGAAAATGTAACTAAGCTAACAACAAAATAAAATGAATCCTAACCAACTCAGGAGGTAACCACCATGTGGTGGCTACTAGAAGTATCTCTTAAGATGTTGGCTATTAACAGGGAGTTTTTAAGTTTTTCCCTTTAAAGTTTTCAATCTATAAGTTCCCTAACCAATTTTTTCTTCAACTTGCAACAGGCCCAGCCATAAGTGTTGGAATTTGATGTGCTTACCTTTTGGTTCACTCAGCTTGTCCCATTTCAAGACTAGCTCTCCTACTTGGTAATACTTATCTCCTGCCAAATGACGATCAAACCATCTCTTTACCATCATTTGGTGATTTCTAAATTTATTTCTGGCTTTATCTCTCAATTCCACCAACCTCACCAGTTGGTTGATCCTTTTTTGAGGTAAGGCTAAAGGGTTCCCTCTTGAATCTTGGGAAAGCTGTAAAGAGGGAAGGGTAATATCGGGAGGCAGGATGGCTTCCTATCCATGGATGAGGAAGTATGGGGAGTTTCCTGATGCTATTTTTGGGGTGATCCTATTGGCCCAAAGGGCATTTGTTAGAGCATTGTGCCAATTCCTCTGGTTGTAGGCGATAGATTTATGGATTATGCAGATGACGTTTTTATTTGAGGACTCTACAACTCCATTTCGCTGGGGGTAATAGTTTGATGCATACCTTATGTGAATTGATTTATCAATAGAAAATTCAGTCAATTTCAGTGATGAAAGGTAAGAAGCGTTTTCAAATATGAGAGCGTCATGGATGCCAAACCTATCGATAATAAATTTCTCAATAAATGATATTACCTCATCTTTGTTTACCTTCCGAAGCAGGATGGCTTCAGTCCATTTGGTGAAGTAGTCATTCGCTGTGAGTACATACTTATGCTGCTATGAAGAGTTCAGAGTGATCTCGCTTATGACCTCTAGCCCACATTGTTGGAACGGGCGATAAATAATAACGTGACTGAGGGGAATGACTAGCTTTCTTTCTCATCCTATGACAATTTGACATACCTTACATTTCTTAGCGTAGGCATGCAAGTCTCTAAACAATGTGGGCCAATAATATCCAGCTCTTAATATTTTGTGAGTAGTGGTCTCCCCACCATAGTGACCACCTGCTAGGTCATCGTGCATTTCTTTCAAGACATGATTGGCATCATCCCTTTCCAAACCCCTCAGCCAAACTCCATCATAATTTTTTCTCTATAATGTGTCATTAGCCAAGTGATATTGATTAGATTTCAATCTGAGCGCTCTCCTTCATGATGCATCCATGTGCTTGGGACATGATCCCCATGTTAAATAAAAATGTATGTCATAATACCACGACTCAGGGTCCAAAGGGACTTCCAATGTTTCACACTCACACATCAGGGTCTCATTAATCCTTAGGGGCTCCTCCCTAAATTCTACTTGTGCATTCTGTATGCTCTATGCTTCTGGTTCTTTGGATGCTACTCCTTTATCTGCCAAGACTTTTGCTGCGAGCTCAGACGATCCCTGCCCTTGAGCTATCTTCGTGGCTTAATCTTGAGATCGTATTCTCGAAGGGCGGTTATCCAATTCCCTTTCTGTTCACCCATTTCTCTCTACACTAAGAGGGTTCTTACAACAGGATGGGGAACGATTACTTTAGTCTTGGCCTTTAATAAATAAGGGCATAAATGTTTTGTGACTTTAAAAACCGCAAAGCCTTGTTTCTCCACGTCTGGGAAGTTTAGATCTGCTCCATGAATATTAGAGCTCATATAAGAAATAGGGACTTCATTGCCATCATCATTTTTTTGGGTGAGAATTGGGACATATGAAACATCAAAAGCGAAAGTGCATAATAAGAATTCCTTGTCGAAATTGGCACTGACCAACGTAAGAGCTTCTGTAATGGCCTCCTTAATTCACTAAAATGATTTCTTAGCTTCATGGCTTCACCTATACACAACATATTTCTTCATCATGAGTTGCATGGGATGCACTATTTCTGTGAAACCTGAAACGAATTTCCTGACGAAATTAATTTTCCCAAAGAAAGATTGCATTGCCTTTTTATTTGCAAGGGGTTGTATTCTCATGATGGTCTCTATTCGTTCAGGATCAATAACAATCCCTTCTCTAGAGAGGATATGACCCAATAGTTTCCCTTCCATAACTGTGAAGATGCTCTTCTTGGGATTCAATGATATTTCGTATCTTTGGCATCTTTCGAAAATCTATTGCAGGTGATAAATATGATCCCTTTTGTGATATGAATACAAAATAATGTCATCCATGTAAACCACTACTGATTTGTTAATCAATCCTTGGAAATCTTTGTCCATAGCTCTCTGAAATGTGGCACCCGCATTAATAAGTCCAAACGGCATTTTGCAATATGCTTAAGTGCCCCATTTAGTGTTGAAGGTTGTCTTAAGCTGATCTTCATTCGCCACCACCACTTGATTATATCATAAAAACCCATCCAATAGGGACAAAATTTCACACCTGGAAACCCATTGAAGAATGTATTCCATAGAAGGGACAGGATAGTTATCTTTTTGCGATGCTTTGTTCAGGTTTCTAAGACTGATATATAACCTGATGTCTCCATTTTTCTTCCTTACTGGTATGAGATTAGCTACCCAACAGGTGTGCCTAATAGGAAAAATGATTTTGGCATCCAGCATTTTGTTTAATTCTTTCTTCACCAACAGTTCTGGGCTTGGATGCATCTTGCGAAGCTTGTGTTGGTATGGCCTCACATCCTTCTCTACCAAAAACACATGTTGCATAACACTGGTATCGAAGGTTTTTAAGTCACCATATGTCCATGCAAAGACATCCTTATACTCTTTAAACAACTTCAAAAATGTAGCCTTTTCTCATGGAGAGCATCCTAAGCCCAAAGTAACATTTTTTGGGTCTTCTTCGATTCCAAGGTTGACCGACTCATACTTCATGGATGAGCTATGTGTTTTGAAATTAGTTGGCTTTTTGAATTTATCATGCAAGTCATAAAAGTGCTCCATATTGACAACTGATCTGAGAATTATATTAGGGTGATCCTTTTCCAAATCTTCACTCCCATTCATATGCTTGTCATGCTCCTTTTTATCAATGACTACATTTTTGAATATCTATTCGGGATGCATGAAGTCCAAGATTTGCTCATCACATTCGAACACCTGCCAATTTAAGATGTTATCAGGCACGAGTGGTCTAAAAATCAATTCAACATAATATTTATTCTTGTTTAATCTGAGATTAGGCAAAAGTTTCACAGCCATACCAGCCATCAGATCAACATCTCAATTTTTCCCTCAAGGTATGTATGTGATGTTGAAAGAATCAAAATTGTAAATTAAGCTCTATATATCATGTTGATATCTTACCAGGTGGTGAATTACAGTGTATCCGTTCCCTTACCTGGTCCATGATTATCTATGAGTCACCAAAAACTTTATGATTTTTTACCTTCATATCAATGGATTTTTTTAGGCCCTGCAGCAAGCCTTCGTATTCTGCCATGTTATTAGTGCACGTGAACTCCAACCAGTTGGCCATTAGATGTCGGCTCCCTTGCGCGTCAATGAGAATGCTCCCAATAACTGCACCTTCAAGGCAGTTAGAGCCATCAAGGTAAAGTGTCCAGAAAATAGAACCTAAAGTTACATTAAATGAACTCCTTCCTACAAAATTGGTTATATCATTTACTATATTAGAGAGTGGCTCATTAGTTGGACTATGGGGGAGAGCTTCCAACTGTGTGCTTGTCATAGTTTCTTCAACTGTCTCTGCGTGGAATTCTCCAAAATAGGTTTCGATGGCACAAACATCGAAACTATAATTCCCAATGATAGAGTTGGTAAACATTATAGGTTCATTGTGGCCGTTTAGTTCTGTCACCACATACTTCATGTATCTTTCTTGATCAACTCCCAGCATATCACCTTTTCCCTTCTGAGGCAGCAAGAGATGGGACCAATCAATTGAGAAATATCCATTTAGTTTTGCTGACCAGTCCCTACTAAGTAGAATTCCATAAGACTAGGGTATGTCATATACCACTATGTTAATGACTTGTGTGTACTATGGTTTGGTACCCATCTAAGTTAACACATCTTTCAATTCCACAATTACTTTCACATTTGTTCTTTCCAATTGCATAATTCTACTTCTAGTTTTCTCTGGTAAGTCTTTTAGCAACAATGTAAGGCAAAACAGTGGACAAGGCTCCAAAATCTACCAAGCAATTGTGTACATTCATGTTGAAGATTTCAAAAGCGATAAGAAAAGGTGGAGTCATGGATTTTGATTTCCTTCCTATCATGGCCACACTGACATCATGGGGGGTTCGATTAATTTTTGACAGAGTGGCTTCCATAGTTGATGGTGTTTGGGCTGCATTGTGGCTACTAACAGGTCTAGACACTGACTTCTTCATTTGGCTACTCAGATTCGTGGGAGATTTGCAATTCTATTCATTAATAGCTTTCAAAAGGAGATCTCTTTGCTCCGTTAACTTTAACAAATCGAAGTATGTGATATTGGCTCAATATTTCTTAAGATCATCCACAATGTTGTAACCAATGCTATAAACGCGGTAGGGTAGAGTAAACATACCTGTTTTTCCATTCTTAGGTGGGACTTTACCATTTTGAGTCACCTTCATTGCAGTCGGATATATATTATCTTTCTATGTATAGTTCACAAGTGGAGTATTCTTGGAATCACCACTAGGTCTACCCTTCTCAACAGGAACTTTAGGATCAGTTGGCTTCAAAGGGTGAATGTCTTTCTTTGTCTAGTCTACAGGCTTCATCACTCCCACAAGTGGCCCTTTACTTCATGTGTGGATTTCATTAGTGTGGATTTCTGCTGTACTAGCTCCTTCATCGTCATCATTCTCATTTGTATAGAAATCCCATAGTAAATTGATTTGAGATTCTTTGTCCAAGGGCTCTTCTACTTGGTATTCTTCCTCATTTTCTTGTTCTAGCTCCAGCTCCACTATAGGTTCTTTCTTTTTAAGGAGCAATCTGATAAGAGCCAGCTCTTCCATATTTAAATTCCCTTCATTGGGTGGTGCAAGCAATGCAAGTTGACCATGACCACCTTTTGTCTTCTTACGATACAAAGGTTTGAAAGATATTTTGTTGTTATAATCTCCTCCATTCCCACTTGTACTCTCTCCAAAATTCCTTTTGATATCGATGACACTATTTCTCAATTTCTTAATGATCTGATGCAAACCTTCCACATCTGTGGTGTCCCTTTCTTTGATCTCAGCCACTTTGTTATCACTCCCATTATACTTCTTAGATGACTGAGAGGCTTTCTTTCCTTCGGTCGTATGATGACATGTTATGAGACTGATCATTTCATTCACGACTTTTATTGCTTCATCAATATCACCCTGTAAGTCTTGTGTCTTACTCCTTTTGATCGACATCGCAGTAGGGACAAGGAGAGCAGTGATGTAGAATTCCATGAGCACCTCATTAGTAGGTCTAGCATTAGCTGGGGTTCTTTCGAGCAAAGTGTTGAATCGGATGTTAAAATCCTTGACCTTTTCTCTGGCTTCCATTTTTAAACAGGATAGTTATAAAACTAAGGCCACAGGTGTTTTGTCATCACCAAACTTGTCTAAGAAGGCCTGTTAAAAGGCACCCCATGAAGTGATCGATCCCATTGTCAAGCTAAAGTACCATGTGGAAGCCATAGCAATCAGAGTAAAAGGGAACGAGCAACACACTACATGCCCATCGACTACCCCAAGCATGCATACAGTTAGGAAGAAAGAGTGAATATGGTTGTCAGTAGTGTCTCCCTACTCAGGGTCAAATTTAGGTAATACTCTTTTTGTGTTCTTGGGTAAGGGATGTTACTGCCCAGATACTGTAATGACATCTAGAGCAAGCTAGGGAGGGATTTCTCCTGGAGGAGGTGGGGGTTGATTCCCACCGAGAGGAGGCAGTAGAGGCGGATTCCCACCTGGAGGAGGACTGTTAGCCATACTATGATTTGGGAAGTTTTGGTTGAGGGTCTCCTCTGGGGTTTCTTTATTAGGATTTCCCAAATCAAACTAGGAATTACCTTGAAAGAGTGGATCCTCAAGAATTTCATCCCAAGGAGTGTCGATAATTTGCAAAGGTTTTAGTACAATATCTTCAAGAGAAGGGGCTGCAGATGTCTGTTCATTTATGTGATAGATCTTTGGCTTTCTTTCAGCTGTCAGAGGTAAAGACTGAAGGATGGGGAGCTAAGATAGGGAACGAGTGTAAGCCTTAGTAGGTACTCTGACTGGTTGTTCCTAAGTGACAGGATACTTGCACAGTCTCTCTTCCTTGGGTGACCCAAACAAGGGACTTAGACGGATCTCTGTTTCTTCGAAATGAGGATTTTCCAAATGGGAGAAAGGATCTTTTCGACCTTTATGATCCAGGTATTAATATTTTCAAATCCATGTGCGACATTCATAGATGAGATCATAAAAATTTATGGACAACGGTTCAAGCCCTCCTTCTAGCGCCAATTTGTTGATAGGGTGAACTTTTGCTATACCAACAAGGGTAACTAACTCGATCACAAACCCCAATTCGGTCTGCTTTCGTTTGGGGTGGCTAGTTCCAATAGGTTTTAAAGGATCCTATAAACTGTTATAGGTGTTGAAAGATTGCTCCCAGGAGGAAGACTTCAATTAAATCAACAAAATGAAACAACTAACCTATAAGTGTCAAATCCTCTCTATACTAATTTTCACCTACTTATGCTAGTCCTAACTATTCTAATCTATCAGGTAGGAGCATAACAAAAGAGATTAAACATCATGTGTAGATTCCAAGTCCAAATGAATCAATTACTGAGTTCACAGATGAACAAGGTTGTATTAAAAGCTTAATTGCAATCTAATTAATCGTGCAAGAATGCACATTCATGTTCCTACAAATAAACTTGCAATTGATGTTTAACATAGTTTCAAATCAGGGACCGCTTATGAGTTAACTATGATAAAGAATTACATTCAAATAACCAAGGCTAGTCATAAGCTGTATCGTTATCAATATGCACAAAACAAAACAAATTTATATTTATGCCAGCAACAACACCCTGATTCCAAACACATGAAAGAATAGGAAAATGAATCTAAAAAAATGCTCGTTCTTGACCCAAACAATCTTCTTTATTAGCACAATAAATCAAAATTTGTTCCACCCAAAAAAAAACCCTTCCCTCATCTTCGGAGGTAATACTTATGCAGAAGGAAATGACCCTCAGTCTTCCCCTAACTTTTCACCTCCCTTCTCTTTTCAATACACAAATCAAAATATACAGACATAGAATAGTCGATGTAACTGCTGACACATCGAGGTTACATTTGTTGGAGCGTTCTACTTCGTGGGGGGGGTGAAAGGATGCCTATGGAAAATAAAATGTCTTTGTGTCATCTATTTATGATGAAACCCAAGACAAATGCACTTTCTGAATACATAGGCAACATGTGGAAACTCGACCAAGAACACCTAAGGTTGGATCTTTAACTAGAAAACGCCTAAGTCTCATGTGTCTTTTAATCCTCACCTGCAGAGATAATATCATTAGCTTAATGATTATGAAACATATGATAAAAAATCCTAAGAACAAATATTTCCCTTATTAAAACTTTATAAAATGAGAAGGTGTATTTAAATCAAAAGGAGCGAGTGTGAAATCGACCCCTGGTTCAGCCAAGGTTGTGATGCGATTGAGTGGCAATAGCACATCCCATCAGGTAATGACATGCAACATCACCCCTCTCAGATTTTCCTTTGAAAACCTATAACATAAAATTTTATCAGAATACTTGGGAAAACACGGGAAAACCTGCGGTCGGACCATGAGGCTGGATGTCAAATCCTATACACCTAAATCTATAGTTATCGTTGGTCCACCATATAGTATCACATCTTATGTATAAGCACTAGACTCTGTCGATTTCGATTAGTGATTGGGGAAGCAAACCCGAAAACATATGCACTGCAGTTAATAGTTCTGGTGGGTCTGCCATAGGGGATTTTCCTTTAAAAACCCATACCATAACATTTTATTGGAATACACGAGAAAACATGGGAAAACCCGTGGCCGGACCATAAGGCCGAACTTCAAATATTATGCAGTCGGGTCTATAGTTATCGTCGGGTCTGTTAATCCCATCACACCTTATGTATAAGCCTCGGGCTCTGCCGATTGCGATATGCGATTGTGGAAGTGAACCCTAATATATATTTATTATGCTTGATAATCCTGGCGGGTCCACTGTTCGCATTGCACATTATGTGTGACCATAGAGTTCCACCGATTGCAATTTGTGATGTGCTCTGGACCTGAAATAAAATGTGTTGTGCTTAATAATCCCAGTGGGTACGCCATTCGTGGGACATTGAAGCTTGGGCTTTGGGTCTTAGCAAAGTGTGATTGCAGTTTGTGATTGGAAGCCTGATCGCACCACATTTATTCAGGAGAGATAAGCCTTGCCCTTGATCAATGCGACCCGCGATATACAATAATGGTATGCAACGAGGATGTGCGGAGATGTTAAGTCATGCGTTCTTTGCAAAAAAAAAATTATTATAAAAGAGTTATAATAGGAATAAAGATGCGATGGAAGGTTTTGAGGGGTAAAGAGTGGGGGTGGTTATATGTGTGGCCATAGGGCACCATGAAGGTTTATGAAGATTGGAGTCCCAATGAAGGATATGAATGAAGGGCTAGACTGTGTTATGAATGAATCATGCAACAAATATTTATTCAAGGGGGGTCTTGACCATTAAAAATTGAAGATTTGACTCGGCACAGAGTTAAAATCCCTTAAATAAAAATAGATCATGTGGAAAAGTGTCAGATAAAACTTCTAGGGGACCCATTCAAATTTGCTACCAGAGGATGTTTTAATAGGGTGGTGGTTGTGGTCACAACAGGCACCACTTACGTTTCCCCAACATTTCCCAAAACTCTCTACTAGTTTTTGCAATCGTTAAATAGTGGCATGTTATGACCCAAAGGGGGGGACATATATTGGGTTAAATGTATATTATATAACTACAAGGTGGGCATATATAGGGTTAAATGAATATATAATGTGTGTATATATATAAAATAATGTGTAATATATGAATAGGTATATATAGATATTATGTAATCATTATTGAGGAAATGTTGTTTGGATGTATGAATGTGTTAAGGTATTTGGAGGAGATACTCCTATTCTCTAAGGAGTTATTATGCAACTTATCTCTTACATATGTTGGACTTGTGCTCCATAATCACATTGGTATATATAGTCTATAATTTTTGTTTATTATGATATCATATGAGAATTTCATTCATAACATTTACTATCAAAGCATACAACCCAAGTTTTTTTATCCTTAAGCATGAAAACAAGGAATTTTCACTATATTCTTTTATGGGAAGTTTCAAACCACGACATTTTGTGTGGAAAAAGGAAAAAATAGTGAAGTGCATCTTCTCAAATTGTAGAATTCTGGTTCACTATAATTTCAAAAATTTATCTTATGGAAACTAGGGTTTGTGGCTAATATTTAAATTAGCCTAAAAAATGTAAGACTTTATTTCTCCTATATATCTCTAGGAAGTTTTAGATCATGAATTTTTTAGAAGATCTAAGAGGAATATATAAGTACAAATGATACAAACTCCAAAGTATGATTCATTAAACTTTCATAGATATATTTTGTACACAATAAGCTTTTTAACTACTCCATAAATTATTGTTAAATAATCCATATTTTCATTCAAGATAAATACGAGGAATTTTATTACTTGTCATGATCATACATTGATTTGTAGGGGAAAGGATCAAAATCCCCTCGCTGTGACTCACACCCACAAAAGAATTTAGGATTCGGTAAACCCTTCAGGAAACCTAGATGGTTCTATAGATGAGCTAATTTTTTTGACAACCTTGTGCAAGATAAGGTGCAGATGTTACCTGCAAGGTTCTCTCCACGGGTCTCCAAAATTTTAACAAATTCACTCTATTTTCTATCATCTTCCTTCTATGTTTAACATATTCTGCAGCTCCATAACCATGCACTAAGACCATCTTCATGATTAAATATGCATTTAGACATATTATTTTCCAATACATTTATTTTGGTATTTTGAGTGAATTTATGGTTAGATATTAAAAAAATACCATGTATTCACTTACATTGGATGAGATTTCTATGTAGGAATATTTGAAGATTCTGGCAAAGTCATGTTTGGCCTCTAGGTCTCAAATTCGAATTTTCTCTTCAAACTCTTGAAGATTTACCAAACATTTTGGATCACTAATAAAACACATTTCATGGAGAAGAATCATGGAAGCTTTCATAAGTGTTTCCTATCAAAGCTATGAGAGAGTTGTGAGAGGATATGAGGAGATGCTAGTTGTTAGATGTCAACACATGACCATATGATATATATGTGGATCTAGGAGAAATATGTGGATCTAGGAGAAATTTGTGAATCTACATTTATGAATCAATTATCTTAGTTTCTGTATAAATAGGAGTGTCTTCTTCTCTAAAAGGTGTGTTAATTTTGGGATCTATGCTCATGGTTCAATATTAAATTTTGGAATGCTAAGGATTAGTTATGCTTATGCTTGATGTTATGAATACTATTGATTTTAATACAATCCTTTGATATGGTTGTATGGTTGTGCTTTCATGGTGAGATTTGATGATTGATCAATAAATTCCTAAACTTCCGACCTCTCATGCACTTCATAATGGCCACTTATGAGTACTAGTGTATTTTAGTCTTTCATTACTGTAAGATAGATTATTATCTTATATATTCGCTTTCTCCAAAGTTTATTTCAACTCTTTTGATTAGATGTTTTGTTTTCTATGGACTTTCTTTATGTTCTTTTATGCTAGTTTCATTTAAGTTTCTTGGATCCAAATTCATCGATAATTTGATAGTTATGATTCATTCTATTTAGTATGCACACATTAGTAATCTCAATAGGCTTTAGGCATTTTAATTTCAAGTCATTTGCTTTCAATAAATTAGAATTGTTTTCAAGTTCAATATATTAGAATTGTTTTGAAGTTCAATAGATCATATTCATTTCTGAGTCCAATAGAATAGAATTTACTTTTATGTTTGGTAGAATAGAATTTCAAATAGTTTTCATAGTGAAGAATTAGAATTGTTTGTTTCTTTCAAGTTCTAAATTCGATGCTTTGATAGATATCGTCTCTAAGAAAGAATGTGTGTGTTTTTGTACTCATTTACATATTTTCATTAATTGGTTTTCTTTGAGTCTTGCAATCATTTTGGTAAGTTAATTTCCTTTTTGATTGAAAGTTAATTGCTAACATATATTGTGCAAGTGTACTTCACAAATATACAAACCTAAATTGACATTTAATACAAATTATTTATCTCACAAATACTATAGGGTAGATGAATCATCGCGTGAGAATCCATCTCAACACAAAACAAAAATAGGTCTGCAATGG
Organism: Pinus taeda; assembly: GCA_000404065.3. Taxonomy (NCBI): domain Eukaryota; kingdom Viridiplantae; phylum Streptophyta; class Pinopsida; order Pinales; family Pinaceae; genus Pinus; species Pinus taeda. The sequence goes on from APFE030090163.1 coordinate 186,562, forward strand.
GGGGGTATGTCGGCAAGCCTTTAGTGAAGGAACAATGCAAGGAATTAAAGGGTTGAACCAAGCCCGAAAAAGAAAAGAAACTCTTACCAAAGTTTCAAAGATCTCCGTTGCCCAAACCAACCAACGATGCAAATGGGAAAGTGACCGAGGAAGAGAGGGGTACTAACCCTCACGGTTTGGTAAAGAATCACCATTGTTGGATCGTCTCAAAATGCATCCTGAGTTCCAAATGGATAAACAAGCGATATAACTAGATCACATGTAAAGGGCGAAATTATAATTTTAAAACATAAAGCTATAGTATAGTGCAATAGTATGTATATTCCCCATCAAAATCTTTCAAACATTTTAATCTTAGTGAAACATGATTAAAAAAGTCATGTGATTAACCCTTCAACAGGAATAATCCAATAGTAATACTTATACACTAGATGTGGTGGCACAGCCACACTTTTGTTTCTAAATATTTATATATATCTCACAACCGAGGAAAGTATACTTTTAGCAAAAGGGAGCTGCAGATCTAAGAGGAAATTAAAAGGGATTACTCTGAAGCAGCAATATAAAAAATTGTATATAGGAAAACAAAAGGGATTAATCTTAAGCAGCAGTGTAAAAATTTGTATATAGTGTGTTGTACATTTCAATATTTAACCAAACCAAAGATGAAAGAAAATTCACACATTTATAATATGAAAAGAAAATAAAAGATAACTTGCATTACACTCTTTCTATGAGGGGGAACGATAGGCGATAGTGTGAAAGGAAGCGAATTCCAGGAAATCATGTAATGAGTTTGTCCTTCCTTATTCAGGAATGTCCAACGTACTCAGGAGTCAGAGTTCCACTCTCCATGACATGACACTGCGAACTGTACGATACAGAACAGAATTCGGAGCCGTAAGAATGTAACAAATTATTTCCCGCTTTCTACTGATTCTCCTGCATGTCACTTTGTAGAAGAGAAAATATTGCAGGAAATATGCAATCGGACGAATAAAAGAACCAGGAGAGCAGGTGACTAGCGACAGAACTAATGAAATGGAAAAGACGGGAAAATCGACAATTGCCTTGTTCGACATTTGCACTAGTATTGTTGACCTGTCTATGCAAAACGACATCGAGTGCAGTTTAACGTGACAAAAAAGGATTTGCACCTATTATCATTATTGTTGTTGGCGGTTCTGTCAAAAACGACATTGATGGCACTTTTTCCCTCAATCACTTGCAGAGAAAATGTCGTGTAGTGTTGCGAGCTCATTCGAAAATGTCATGTAACGTACGTGATTATTTGATACTTAACACTTTGACCTACGCTCTGCCTACCTTCTCATCCTACACTATCACCAGTACTATTATTTTTACTGTGCAACTGCAACAAGAGAAAAGCAGGTAATGTAGGCATGGAGACTCACACTAGAGTGGCCCGTGGGTGGCATATGTGTTATCTGACTCTCGAAATCATAATCGATATGGTGAATACTGTGCCAAGTAAATATTTTTACAAACTGGCAAATGTCAGTCTGGAATATTTTCTTTTTCTGCATAGTATTTGTATGTGAAGTGTTACAGTGGAGTCTAGTGTTTCTCTTTGTCTTACTTTTGCCTACACCACCTGTTGCAGTCTGCTGCTGACATTAGAAACGTTAAAATATGTTGAGCCATACTGCTTATGTAGGTTTATGGTGCAGAACACAGGGCGGGGAAACCAATGCATTCTTTGTCTGTCTCTTCGGAAGGTACTATTGCCACTGCGGATACTCTCTGCAGACCAAGCTGCTAACACAATCTTCCGAAGGCCATCATCCCCTCGTGTGGACGTTATGAGACTCGCCATTTATAAATATGCCATTTAAATTCAAACTTTACTAACCACGTTAATAATGTTTTATTTTTTATTTATTAATCATATTTGATATTACTACTATAACTATCGTTCTGTTTTAATTTTTCTTTGTGATTTGCCAGACTATTCTGTTCATCAAAATCACTTTGATGGAACTTCGCTTATCTTGGCACTTCATTTGTCTTGGCCTTTTAAAATAGGAAAATTTTAAAAATAGAGTTTTATTTTTAAATGCATAAGTTTCAGCTTAATATTTTCTCATATATAATGAAGAATGTTTGAAATTATATAGAAAAGCTTTTAAAAAGTTTTTAATTGTATTTCTTTTACTACAATTTTAACTATTTGAAGTAAATAATCCCAATAACTTTAATTATTTAAATAAATGAATCGGTAAAACCTTTAAAAAATATTATACAAAATCAGAAAACTATTAATAATTATTGTTAAAATTTTATACATGTGTTTAAAATACATTCAATATCAGACATATTTTTCTGTTGTTGTGTAATTTATAGTTTATATATTTAATATTATATATATATATTTAATATAATCATTCAAGCTATTTATATATATATATAGATATAATAGATATATAATATCAAGCTTATTTTGGTATTAAAAGTTTTTAGAAACATTTTTAAAACATTAAAATTTTGAAATGTTTAAAAAATGAGGAAAGTTATTATTGACATGAAACATTTTCAATTGTATTTTAAGTTTTTGTAAAAAAGTATGAGGGAGATGTTGTCATGTTACATTATCTTAATTTTTTTTAAATATATGTCAACACTTTGAGCAGAGTATGTGCAACATGTTGTCACTTAACTTTACATTTAAAAATAATATTTTAAATTAACAAATTAAAAATAGTAATAACAAAAAAATTATTGTCCACCATAATTAAAATAATTCAATTTGCACCTTAATTTTACATAACTTTATATAGAGATATAAAGTTAAATCAATCAAAAGTAAAAAAGAAAAAAATTAGTATGAGGAAGAAATGTAATTTATTCACTACTTAATATGGAAATAAGTAAAAAATAATAATTTACTAAATTTATAGTACCAAGCAAAAATGTTATAGGGAATAGTGTTATTGATATTGAATGATGTGTAATTCATTTTATGTTTAGTTCACATGTGATATCTAAAACAAGAATATATTAATAACAAAAAATATTTACTATGTTTAATGTCATATTAAATTGACATAATTTTATATAATTTAAACAATGAAAGTAATTTAAATTAAAAAAAAAATCTTATATTTTCGATTTAAACTATTAAGAAGTACTTTCATTCAATAGATGAAGGGTATATTTTGAATTCTTTTCAATTATCTTAATACCATTTTTGATACGTATTATAGAAATAAAGATAATTTCTTATATAAATTAAATAAGAACTTTTATTAAATGTATGCATATAGGGAAAAAAATATGAGGTGAATATTTTAACATTTAAATGTGGAGAAAGTGAATTATAAATAAAATATTTCAATTTGAAATACATATATATTATATCGTCCATCCATCTTAGCTCTAAATCTACCAAGCCCAAAGAGGGATCAAATATCTTTTCACTTTAAAAGATTATTTAAAAGATTATTTGATCCCTCTCGACCCTCTATGCATCTTAACTCTAGATCTACCAAGAGAAAAGAGGGATAAAAACTCTTTTCACATTAAAAGATTATTTGATCCCTCCATAGATACGGATTTAATATGGAGGTAAAAAAAACAATCTAGATTCAAAGGTTAAACTTCTACTTTTAAGAAACAAAGAGAGATATAAGCTTCTTAGGGTGCTATTTTTTTCCATTTTATTGCATGTCATGTATTAATTCATTCATAAAAAAGAACATTATTTGTGATAGTATTGGAAGAATTTAAAATTATATTTTTATGAAACAAAGAGAGATACCAAATTTCTTAGGTTGCAATTTGTTTTTCCATTTTATTGGATTCATGTATTAATTCATTCATAAAAAGGAACATTATTTTTGGTATTATTGGGAGAAATTTAAGGATTCCTAAAACAAGAAGCCCAACAAATGGAAGAGGAAATGAATAAAATATGGTTTGAATTAAAGGATGAAAAGTCACGTTCACAAAATAAGAAGAAAGGAGGACTCTCACATTCGAGTGTTTGGGAGATCAATTTAGGGAAAATGAAACTAAAATGATATATCTCAATTTTAATTTTTTTCTAGTTTTGTTCTATGTATCGTTAATAGTATCCCTAGGATTGTCAGGAGCTAGTGGATTGTAAGGATAGTAAACTTTTGAAAAATACCATGGTTCAAAAGGCGGATGCATTGGATAAAGTTTAGGCTTAGGTGCTAGTTGAGTTGATTGAAGGAAGACAATCAATTGTTGGAAAATGGCATTGGGGAGGTTTTGAGGTCTAAATTGGGCCCTCTAAGGAGAATAAAAAAAATACTTATGATGATTCAAAGAGAAAGAAAAATTATTATTTTTAATGATAATTTTAACTTACCTCATTATTGGCTTATTCAAATTCAGTTGTAGGAACTCATTAGATTGTAAAATAAATTTTATAGTTATTGACCAACAACTCCTTATACTTTTGATAGACCCATAGTAGGGTAAACCAAAAATACATGGAAAAGAACAACATATTTCTTT
>APFE030090163.1:194351-236367 GCA_000404065.3 Pinus taeda
CAAGCCCGAAAAAGAAAAGAAACTCTTACCAAAGTTTCAAAGATCTCCGTTGCCCAAACCAACCAACGATGCAAATGGGAAAGTGACCGAGGAAGAGAGGGGTACTAACCCTCACGGTTTGGTAAAGAATCACCATTGTTGGATCGTCTCAAAATGCATCCTGAGTTCCAAATGGATAAACAAGCGATATAACTAGATCACATGTAAAGGGCGAAATTATAATTTTAAAACATAAAGCTATAGTATAGTGCAATAGTATGTATATTCCCCATCAAAATCTTTCAAACATTTTAATCTTAGTGAAACATGATTAAAAAAGTCATGTGATTAACCCTTCAACAGGAATAATCCAATAGTAATACTTATACACTAGATGTGGTGGCACAGCCACACTTTTGTTTCTAAATATTTATATATATCTCACAACCGAGGAAAGTATACTTTTAGCAAAAGGGAGCTGCAGATCTAAGAGGAAATTAAAAGGGATTACTCTGAAGCAGCAATATAAAAAATTGTATATAGGAAAACAAAAGGGATTAATCTTAAGCAGCAGTGTAAAAATTTGTATATAGTGTGTTGTACATTTCAATATTTAACCAAACCAAAGATGAAAGAAAATTCACACATTTATAATATGAAAAGAAAATAAAAGATAACTTGCATTACACTCTTTCTATGAGGGGGAACGATAGGCGATAGTGTGAAAGGAAGCGAATTCCAGGAAATCATGTAATGAGTTTGTCCTTCCTTATTCAGGAATGTCCAACGTACTCAGGAGTCAGAGTTCCACTCTCCATGACATGACACTGCGAACTGTACGATACAGAACAGAATTCGGAGCCGTAAGAATGTAACAAATTATTTCCCGCTTTCTACTGATTCTCCTGCATGTCACTTTGTAGAAGAGAAAATATTGCAGGAAATATGCAATCGGACGAATAAAAGAACCAGGAGAGCAGGTGACTAGCGACAGAACTAATGAAATGGAAAAGACGGGAAAATCGACAATTGCCTTGTTCGACATTTGCACTAGTATTGTTGACCTGTCTATGCAAAACGACATCGAGTGCAGTTTAACGTGACAAAAAAGGATTTGCACCTATTATCATTATTGTTGTTGGCGGTTCTGTCAAAAACGACATTGATGGCACTTTTTCCCTCAATCACTTGCAGAGAAAATGTCGTGTAGTGTTGCGAGCTCATTCGAAAATGTCATGTAACGTACGTGATTATTTGATACTTAACACTTTGACCTACGCTCTGCCTACCTTCTCATCCTACACTATCACCAGTACTATTATTTTTACTGTGCAACTGCAACAAGAGAAAAGCAGGTAATGTAGGCATGGAGACTCACACTAGAGTGGCCCGTGGGTGGCATATGTGTTATCTGACTCTCGAAATCATAATCGATATGGTGAATACTGTGCCAAGTAAATATTTTTACAAACTGGCAAATGTCAGTCTGGAATATTTTCTTTTTCTGCATAGTATTTGTATGTGAAGTGTTACAGTGGAGTCTAGTGTTTCTCTTTGTCTTACTTTTGCCTACACCAACAGTTGCAGTCTGCTGCTGACATTAGAAAAGTTAAAATATGTTGAGCCATATTGCTTATGTAGGTTTATGGTGCAGAACGCAGGGCGGGGAAACCAAGGCATTCTTTGTCTGTCTCTTCGGAAGGTACTATTGCCACTGCGGATACTCTCTGCAGACCAAGCTGCTAACACAATCTTCCGGAGGCCATCATCCCCTCGTGTGGACGTTATGAGACTTGCCATTTATAAATAGGAGTTGTCTATAATGCGACTTTTTGGAGATTCCGGTGACGGAATCAGGCGGAAGAAATGAGGTTAAATCTTGATTTTTAGCAGTTAAAATGGTTTTTTAACTGCATATTTGGATTCAGCGCCCTGAAAAACCCCTGGGAGCCATTGATTGTGCAGAAACTAGCTATCAAACTTGGGATTCTAATGAATTGCTGCGGGATTTTGACCGGAAAAATCTGCCGAAAAAGCTTTCAAAAAGTTGCCTTATAGACTACTGCTTTATAAATATGCCATTTAGATTCAAACTTTACTAACCACGTTAATAATGTTTTATTTTTAATTTATTAATGATATTTAATATTACTACTATAACTATCGTTCTGTTTTAATTTTTCTTTGTAATTTGTCAGACTATTCTGTTCATCAAAATCACTTTGATGGAACTTCACTTATCTGGGCACTTCATTTGTCTTGGCCTTTTAAAATAGGAAAATTTTAAAAATAGAGTTTTGTTTTTAAATGCATAAGTTTCAGCGTAATATTTTCTCATATATAATGAAGAATGTTTGAAATTATATAGAAAAGCTTTGGAAAGTATTTAAATTTATTTCTTAATAATTTTTAACTTTTATCGATAGTAAATAATCTAATCTTTTATTATTTAAATTAAATGTAATTGGTTAACCTTTACAAAAATTTATACAAATCAGAAAACTATTAAATTATTGATTAAATTATTACATGTGTTAAAATTCACTTTCAATTCTCATATTTTTCTGTTTTTTGTTGTTTAATTTTAATATTTTTATATATTGTCTATATATTTTAATATATATTTAGATATATATTCAAGCTTTATTTGGTATTTAAAGTTTTAGAAACATTTTTAAAACATTAAAATTTTGAAATGTTTAAAAAATGAGGAAAGTTATTATTGACATGAAACATTTTCAATTGTATTTTAAGTTTTTGTAAAAAAGTATGAGGGAGATGTTGTCATGTTACATTATCTTAATTTTTTTTAAATATATGTCAACACTTTGAGCAGAGTATGTGCAACATGTTGTCACTTAACTTTACATTTAAAAATAATATTTTAAATTAACAAATTAAAAATAGTAATAACAAAAAAATTATTGTCCACCATAATTAAAATAATTCAATTTGCACCTTAATTTTACATAACTTTATATAGAGATATAAAGTTAAATCAATCAAAAGTAAAAAAGAAAAAAATTAGTATGAGGAAGAAATGTAATTTATTCACTACTTAATATGGAAATAAGTAAAAAATAATAATTTACTAAATTTATAGTACCAAGCAAAAATGTTATAGGGAATAGTGTTATTGATATTGAATGATGTGTAATTCATTTTATGTTTAGTTCACATGTGATATCTAAAACAAGAATATATTAATAACAAGAAATATTTTACTATGTTTCAATGTCCATATTAAATGACATAATTTTATATCAACTTTAAACAAATAAAGTAATTTAAATTAAAAAGAAAAATCTTATATTTTCATTTACTATTAAGAGCTACTTTTAAATTCAATAGATGAGGGATATTTGTAATTCTTTCAATACTTAATACCATTTTGATACGTATAATAAGAAATAAGAAATTTCTTATTATAAATATAATAAGAACTTTTATTAAATGTATGCATATAGGGAAAAAAATATGAGGTGAATATTTTAACATTTAAATGTGGAGAAAGTGAATTATAAATAAAATATTTCAATTTGAAATACATATATATTATATCGTCCATCCATCTTAGCTCTAAATCTACCAAGCCCAAAGAGGGATCAAATATCTTTTCACTTTAAAAGATTATTTAAAAGATTATTTGATCCCTCTCGACCCTCTATGCATCTTAACTCTAGATCTACCAAGAGAAAAGAGGGATAAAAACTCTTTTCACATTAAAAGATTATTTGATCCCTCCATAGATACGGATTTAATATGGAGGTAAAAAAAACAATCTAGATTCAAAGGTTAAACTTCTACTTTTAAGAAACAAAGAGAGATATAAGCTTCTTAGGGTGCTATTTTTTTCCATTTTATTGCATGTCATGTATTAATTCATTCATAAAAAAGAACATTATTTGTGATAGTATTGGAAGAATTTAAAATTATATTTTTATGAAACAAAGAGAGATACCAAATTTCTTAGGTTGCAATTTGTTTTTCCATTTTATTGGATTCATGTATTAATTCATTCATAAAAAGGAACATTATTTTTGGTATTATTGGGAGAAATTTAAGGATTCCTAAAACAAGAAGCCCAACAAATGGAAGAGGAAATGAATAAAATATGGTTTGAATTAAAGGATGAAAAGTCACGTTCACAAAATAAGAAGAAAGGAGGACTCTCACATTCGAGTGTTTGGGAGATCAATTTAGGGAAAATGAAACTAAAATGATATATCTCAATTTTAATTTTTTTCTAGTTTTGTTCTATGTATCGTTAATAGTATCCCTAGGATTGTCAGGAGCTAGTGGATTGTAAGGATAGTAAACTTTTGAAAAATACCATGGTTCAAAAGGCGGATGCATTGGATAAAGTTTAGGCTTAGGTGCTAGTTGAGTTGATTGAAGGAAGACAATCAATTGTTGGAAAATGGCATTGGGGAGGTTTTGAGGTCTAAATTGGGCCCTCTAAGGAGAATAAAAAAAATACTTATGATGATTCAAAGAGAAAGAAAAATTATTATTTTTAATGATAATTTTAACTTACCTCATTATTGGCTTATTCAAATTCAGTTGTAGGAACTCATTAGATTGTAAAATAAATTTTATAGTTATTGACCAACAACTCCTTATACTTTTGATAGACCCATAGTAGGGTAAACCAAAAATACATGGAAAAGAACAACATATTTCTTTTCTAAAGAAACATTATTTTCATGTACTTCAAGTTGGTCTCACTATGAGTTATACCAAAAGTATGTAGAGTGGGTACTTATGGGATGTAGAATTTAATTTCTCATCCAATGAGTTCCTACACTTGAGTTTTATCAAAACCATCATGAAGATGGTATAAAATATAGCTTTCATTATTTCCCTCCTCAACTAGCTACCCTGATGGTTGACATTCTGATATTTAACCTCTAGGTTTTTTAAAAATTGATGTTTATACCTCATTTTTGTTTCGATGTTCACTATTTACTTTAAAATTTGTTGAATGGCATTAAAGAGGAAGCTGAATGCATAATTTATTGTAGAGAAGTGCAAAGCTCATCTAGTGGAAGATTAACATTCTTAGGTTGAGGTAATTAATTTTGCTGAGATTTTTATCATGCTATCAAAATTAATTTTTACCAGAATTATTTTTTCAATAACTAATTCTTTTCATCTTGATATAGGGAAAATGGACATGAAGGCAACATTCCTACATGCGAATTTCGAAGAAGAAACTTATATGAGACAAACAAAATGATTTTCTAGGAAAGGAAAGAAGATATTAGTTTGCAAGTGGAAAAGGTCCTTGTATGGATTAAGAAGATCTCCATGAAATTAACATTAAATTTTTTATACTTGTATCAGGACTTGGTTTGTCTAGAAGCAAAGTTGGCAAATGTTTGCATTCCAATGATGTTTATGACCATTTAGTTTTATGTGGTCTTCTATGTTGATGATATGTTAGTGATGATAAACAACAAGGAAATCATCAAAAATGTCTAAACTCATTCCCCCTCTAAATTTCATATGGAACTTCTTAGTGTTACAAATTCTAGTTGGAGCATGGAAATTAAAAGACATCGGAAAAAATGAAACTGTAGTTGAGCCAAAAGAAATATATAAAGGCAATATAATGGAGAGTTAATATGGGGGGACATATACAAGTAAGTATCACTATTATTATGGGTGTACAATTATCAAAAGGTTGATATTAAAGAGAAAATAATATGTAGAGGATATGTGTTTTACTACCTATCCAAGTATTGTTAAATGTTTGGTGCATGTTATGATTTTTACTAGACTAGATAGTGCCCATGAGGTGGAAGTTTTGAGGAGGTACATGTACCTAATTCCAAGGAATTAACATTAGGAAGCTACAACGAGGTTCTTTGGATATTTTCATACCACTTCAAATTATCCAACTTGCTACCAAGAAAGATCCATAGATCATAAAGAGATTGAAATATAGGGAATTATTGACATAGAAAAAGTTGGATATCTTAACCACATAAGATCTACAAGTGGTCATGTCTCTAACATATTTGGTGGAGCAAAGAGTTAGATAGAAAATAGGTAGGATGTAGCTACAATCTCGACATTAGAAGTTGAGTACATATTACCTTCTCATGGAAGAAAGGAAGTTATATGGTTGCAAGAAATAGTTTTAAATATTGATTTAGTTCCGAAAGTAGTGAGGATAGGTTGTGATAGCTAAATTACAATTTATCTAGCACATAGCCTTTGATTATCGTTTCAAAATAAGAAATATGAACATATAATATGATTTGTTTTGAGACATGGTTAAAAATATATAATTTATTACAATTAAAGTTTGATACCTAGAAGAATGTAGCATCACATTCAAAAACTATTTAGCAATAAAAGTTCTCCTAGTATAAATAATTAATGGCAATTGTTGCCTCTAATAGAAAATTATGATATAACTGTAATAATGTGTTTCTCATGCCCCTACTTTTTGCAAAAGATAATTGATCAATAGAATGTTGGGCATGCATTGTATCATTTTCTAGTAATATTTGTCATATTCCATTTGGGGATTATGGACGTTAGGGGGAAGGAACATGAGAGGCTATATTAAGTGCTATAAAAGCCCCATGTTAACCCTAAAATCCCTTGTTAATATTGGAGTGTTAGGTTATTACACTTCTATCTTTGTATTGATATGTTGACAAGAACCTTTCCTTGTAGCATTTCATCATAATTACCTTTTGTCTCCAATATATACTACAAAAACCTAGTTCCAGGATAATTAAATCTTACCATATATATTGTACTCATCGTAAAAGGTGCTTTCTCCCTTGAAATTAATTATAATTATTTCTTTCTTATTATTTGAAGGCACATGGTTTGTAACATTTGTTATCATAGCTATGATCATATTTTTTATACTTCAAATGAGCAATCTTGATATATTCACAGTAAATTTTCTTCAATGATGTTTCGAACCATGAAATTTTGATCACACCTACACAACATCTCAAGGTACATTTGATAAAAAAAAATTAGGTTTTGGTTCGTTAAACTTTTGTAGATATTCTCCATGGAATTTAGAGTTTTTTGAATGGTACTAAAATCAAATTAAAATGATTGGACTTAGAATCTTTTTTATAATTCTTTTTGTAGGAAGTTTCATATTACAAAAGTCTTAGCAAATTGAGAAAAAATCTCAAGTTATGGCTAGTAAAACGTGTATACCTTGATTCATTATGGTTTCATAAATATATCCAATGTAAGTTAGGGTTGGTCAATAATACCAAGAGTAATTTCAAATGAGATTTCATGGAAGTTTTGCCGTAATGTTTTTCTAGGGCACTTTAAAATATGAAACTTTTAAATATAGGAGGAGACATACCAAAGTAGCTAAAGTAAAAATTTGAATACCAGATTTAAATAATTAGACACATGATATGCTATAGAAGTTTCAATTTAGGAAGTGACAAAAACTAAGCATGTTTTGTGAAATCTACCATAACTTTGACTTGGCACATCAAATTTTGATTTTATTTGTGGCATTATAGAGAAGACATATCATAGTATCATGGAAAAATATTTTATATTAAAAAGGCCTCATTTTAGAGATATATTAGGAGAAAGGCCAGCCATCTAAATAGTCTAAAAATTAGGGTTTTGAAAGGTACATAACTAAGAAATAACATAACTTTTGATTATAATATATATTCTTGATAATTAAAAGCTTGTGATGAAAGGGAAATAAATTGGGCATTATTAGCTATTCACATGGCTTCTAAGGGTGATTCAAATGTTACTTCACCGGTTAAATATCCAAAAATATCACCCATCACTCATTAGAAAACAAATATTTCCAATTCTATGGCTCTAATTTGGAAGGACATTTGTAATATATGGAACAATATATGAAAGGAGAAGAAAGGAGAAATGAAAAATTTCAAGGAAGACATGAAAAATGTCAAGGAAGAAATATGAAATTTGATCATTCAAAATAAGCAAGAAATAATAAAATCCATGACTAAAAATAAAGAAGAATTAAAAAAATGCAAATCGTGAAACTACATAATTTTCGTAAAAGGTATATAAAGATTGAATGAGATAATGAACATAAGGAGAAACATGGTGTTAAGACTCAATCACAAGTATGGACAATTTTATCATAATTGTAAAGCATAAATATTAACCTGAATTTAAACAGGAATGCAACAAATTACAGATATAACAGTAAACACAAACTTGCAATAGAAATAAAAATTAATTTCATTAATATAAAAGAATTGAAGTATGATTACATACATAATGGAAATAAACCAGCTCAAGTAATGGTAGCTTATCTCTGAGAAGAGATGTGGTGGCTACATGCCTACGAATTGTGTTATAATGAAACTTGAAGGCTTATTTATTATTGAGAAACAATGGAAAACCCCAAACATCCAAAAACATAACCCTATGAGATGAAACACCAAACTATGGGCCCTGTTGAGGTAAATCGGCAGATCAACTTCCCAGGGTCGTAACTTTGGCATATGATCTCCGTTTGATGCACACGATAACTCGTTAGAATGATTTATATGAGGACTAAAACTACTAACATTGATTATTTAGTTGAAAACTTATATTCACCACTGGTTATTTTCCAAAAACAACTTCGTTTATGTCCTGAAAATGGCTCTAGAAGTTCAAGACCTGAAAACCTACCAAAACTAATAAATTGTGCTACAATTAAAGCAACTAAAAAACTGAAAGAAACAATGGTGGGGGTCCAAGTGGAAAAATAGGTGGGTGGCCACCAATATCCACCTAGATTATTCCTCCCCCCTTAAGAAGTAATGATCCCTATTGTGTTGAGTTCCGCCATGAGATGAGGAAACTTCTGCTGAACTTGGTCCCTGATGAACCAGTTGCCCTGGTGAAGGAGTTGGCCTTCTTTGACAAATCGATATAGTTGGATCCTTTACTATCGGGTGTTCTTGATCTATGTCTCCATGATCTGATCATTTGTGACTTATACCATGCAGTCTGGGTTTAACTCTATTGGTGTGAGTTGTTCTGCAATGTTGGATGCATCCAACAATGGTGGAAATTAGGGCCAAAGGTGGTCCGCAATGAACAATGGGTTCAGACCAAGGAATGGTGGAATATTGAACTTGAAGGAATTGTCTTGTACTACATTGGTGATGGTGTATGGCCCATATCAGAGTGGGCGAAGCTTGCGGTGGGGCCTAGTGAGGCACTCCTTAATGCAGGAGCATAAGGCTCTAAGACAAATTCGAAGAATTATTTTAAAAGTACAAAAAATATTACAAGAAAAGGAGTGGGATCCTTTAACCATCAATTTACTTGTTTTTCTAGGTAAGCACAGAGCTAGAATATAGGATTTGATCATGATGTAATAAGTTTTAGTTAGTTAGTTGCAGTGGAGATTCTCTAGGAGAATGCCTCGCAAGAGAAATAGGGCTAATAAATTTTACCTTTGAATTAGGATATGGTTGTTAAGATGAACCTGTACTTATCTAATTTTCACACTATCGTCAGGGGATTTTGACTGTTGAAGAAATTTGGCTTTCTTAGAGTGAATTCAATAAATTGGGAAAATTTAGTTTCTGTGTTTGTGGATGAGAAATTCCCTGTCAAATCTTGAAGAATAAACTCCTTCAAAATCTCTATGTTATTGTGAAATTTGATGTTCAGTGAGATTGAATGAAATTGTGTTAATTGTGTTGAATTTTATATTTTCTTTTTAACTGAGTTTCTTGTGAATTTTGAGTGTATTGAGTGTATGGCTAAGACGAGCAGAGGAAGACCAAGGATGCGATGCATGAAGATTGATTTTAGACTGATAGATCTCGGTCGAGAAAGCTCAATGTTATTCAAGCGAGGAAGATACCCGACAGTTAATGAGGAGGAGCGGTTGGAGAAAACCACAAGTGGATTTTGGGCGGAGTAAAGGCTGTAACTGGTAATCCCCCTGTTGGCTCCGATTCCATACACATAATGACACATAGTAGCGAGGAGAGAGAGGGAAACAACTTACTGAGTGGATTTGGAGTGCGCAAGTTAACGGGCTGATATGCGTGTGAGCAACTAGATCTGGTGAAGCGAGATCGATGGTTGACAAACATGGAGCAAGTTTTGAAGTTTTGAAATAAGAGAAAACTTTTCATTCAAAAGTTTAATAAATATGGAATAATCTAAACTAATAAACGCACTATAATCCAAGTAACCAATGCTTATTATAAAAACAGTCATTAAAGTGCAGCCCCACGGGTAGCAAGGACCCCTCTCTAGTGCAACACCATTCTTAGAGTGAACAACATTGTCATGCTATGCAACAAGATGCATAGTCATAACAATAAATAGTGTCAACATTTGTTGGTGATCCAAATTTGAAGTTGGTAGAACTGCATCTGACTGTCGTTTCCTAGGTCTATTGTTTTTGACTACTTTTGGGCCGAGGGGACTGTTCTATTGTGTTAGGAGCATCTGTTCTAGTGAGGAACCCCTTTCTTTTGACCCAAAAAGGTTTCTGGTAGCCCTAATTACGTCATTTTTAAGATCTAGAGGTATACAATGTTTATTTGTAGTTTTCAGTTATTTTCTCTCTATTTATTTTGGTTTATTTAGCTCTCCTTTTCTTATTACTAAATCTATACCTTTCATTTATGCATATGCTCTTTGCTCCATGACTCTATGCAATCTAGGCAAATCAGAAACAAAAAGGAATAATTTTTCTCATGCGTATGCTCTTTTCCGCCATGCCTCAGTGTGATCTCAGAAAATCAGAAACATTGAGGAAAATATCTAATTTCCGCCTAAAGCTAACTTCAAGCCATAAGGTTTGTTTTTTTGTATGTTCGTGTTGGGTTTTGTGTTTCTTGTTTTGTAGGCAAAAGGAGGTTTCTCAAGTAAGAATGCACCCAAAGCTTCAGTGAGTAAAAAAAGAAATCCCCCGCTTCCCCTTTTCCAAAAATTACTAACCTTTTAAACTAGCTCACTTGGTCCAAAGTTACTTTATGAGAATAGAGGTCTTGGGTTCAAGCCTTTCTTTTTGTTGAGTTACTTTTTCAAAAGGCACATGTAACTTATGTTTTAAAGTTATCTTATGCAAAAATGTTCTCACCCATTATAAAAATTGAGTCACATATTTTTTTTTAAAGTGAGCTAATTAGATTTATTTTTGGAAATGGAGGAGATTCTTTTTTAAATATAACATTTCGTTCATTTATGCACATTCACGCACTTCGTTGGCATCTTCAACAAATTTTCTTCAAAAGCCATAACTTCTTCATCTGGAAGCCATTTTCAGGGCCGTTTTTTTTTAATCAGCCTAATTTTTCAAGATCTTTGCATTAGAACACTTAGTTTTAGCATCTATATCTTGAGTTTCTATTAAAATGGAAAGTCCATGCGAGGTTATTCTTGACAACAACAACTACTTCCAATGGTGGTCCTACATTGTGGATTTGCTTAGAAGTAAAGGTCTTTAGAGAATAGCCTCACGTGAGGAAACCAAACATCAAGATGAAGATAAGGTAGCCAAATAGGAAAATAGGCAAGATAAAGCACGTGGGTTGACAGGGATGTCTATTTTTCCAAACCTTAGATTCCATATCACAGAACTTGATACTCCTAATGAAGAAATGAAACAACTCATTAAAGTTTTTGGAATTAAAAATGAAATTAGAGCCCATCAAATTGAAAATGAGTTGCTTACATTGAACCCCAACAATATCTCTTCCATTGAGGTTTTTTTTTCCAAGTTCAAGACCCTTAGACTTCTCTTGGAAGGTGTTAAGGTTAAGAAAGAAGATGGTAGCCTTACCTATTCCATACTTACTAAGATGGGACCAGCCTACTCTGTGTTTGTTTCCACCTTCCATTCTACTAGAGAATCCTTTATTTCTCAAAGACAAGACTACAGGCCCCCCTCTTTCGATGCCTTTTGTGATTCTTTAATAAGAGAACAAGTAAACTCTTATATCTTGGTCTCCTTAATCTTGGAAACTCTTCTAAGAAATCCTTAGCTACCCAACAACTAACAAATTCAAAGAATCCTAAGAAGCAGTATCCTAAAAAGAATGGTCCTAAGCCAAACAAGGGTCCTAAGAAATTTCAATCTCAAAATGAAAAATCATTTCAACAAAATGATAAGGCAAATAAAACAAAGGGAATAAGACTAATAGACATTGCCACTTTTGTAATCGAGATTTCCACTTAGAATCTAAATGCTTTAAGAAGATGGAAGCCTTGGAAGCAACAAATAAGAATCATAACATCCATTTGGAGCACTCTTCAACTTCAACTTCATCTTCGTGAATAGCACTTTTTACATGTGGTTTTCAAGCAACTTAGTCTCGTTAAGCACTAAATGTACCTTCTTCTTCTCATTCTCATGAGTGGCTCATTGATTCTGGAGCATCTTATCACATGGCCAAAAGCAAAGCCTTGTTTTCTTCCTTAAATTATTGTAACACCAAAAATATATATGTTGGTTATGATATATCTCTTAGTGTTGTAGGGACTAGATGTGTTCATATAGACAATGGTCAATTTAGTGATGTATTATGTGTTCTAACCTTATCCTGCAACCTTCTATCTGTATATCAAATAACTAATTCAAGTGAAGGTAAAATCGTTGAATTTTCACCTCACGCTGTTGTAATCAAGGACGTAAGAGATCCTAGACAGATTTTAGCTACTAGCATTATGGATGATTCTACAAGGTTGTATATGTTTAACAACTTTGGGTCATCAAATATTCCCTCATTATTTGTTGCTCATAATGATGAAGTGAGAAAACTTTGGCATGAGCAATTTGGTCACTTAAACTATTGCTCCCTTCAGAATCTATGTAGAGAAAATTTGGTGACAGGTGTACCAATAGTATCTTGCAGAGATGGTGTTTGTTCCGGATGTGTACTCAAAAAACATCATCAGGATAGTTTTGAAAAGTGTGCCTCTTGGCATGCCTCAACCCCTTTATAGGTTGTGCATAGTGATTTATGTGGTCCACTTCCAGTTGTTTCATTCTCTGGCTACAAGTATTTCTTAACTTTCATTCATGATTTCTCCAGACGCACTTGGGTATGCTTCTTAAAACTCAAGAGTGAATTATTTAACATGTTCTTGGCCTTTAAGGCCTTTGTTGAAAAACAATCTAGACATCGAATTATTAATCTAAGATCTGATAATGGGAGAGAATATGTTAACAACAAATTCATCAACTTTTGCAATAAGAATGGAATTCAAATGCAACATATTGTTCCATATACTCCACAACAAAATGGTGTAGCTGAAAGGAAGAATCACACCTTAAAGGAAGTAGCTAATTCTATGCTTCAATCTCAAGGACTTAGTCTTAATTTTTGGGCAGAAGCAATTAATTATGCAAATTACATAGTAAATCACATTCCTACTAAGATTTTAAAGAATATCACTCCAAAAGAAGCATGGAGCTCAATTAAACGAAATGTAAGCCACTTTTGTGTTTTTGGAAGTGAAGCATGGGCCCATATTCCAGATGATAAACATAAAGCTTTAGAACCTAGGAGTGAAAAATGTATTTGTTTTGGATATTCTGGAGATGTCAAAGGGTATAGACTTATTCGACTTAAGTCCAGAAAGGTTATCAGTAGAAGTGATGTAAAGTTTGTTGAAAATATATCGAACTATGATCCTAGTTCAGCGGATGTGCCACCTCTCTCTATCCCTTCTACTTTTGAAAATATTTCTTCCTCGGATGATGACAACGAGGATGAAAATCTTCCCCCAGCTTCTCAGGATCCTCCTTCAGCTCCTCAACTTCCAAAATGGATCCATGCTACTGAGGATGTAGCAGGTGCTCTTGTTGGTGATCCTACAGATCAACGATGTACACATTCTCAGTTCGATAAAGCCTCTTCTTTACTGGCTCAAGCTTCAGCGAATTATGATCCTGACACATTTGCAGAAGCTTCAGGCCCTCCAGATTGGGATGCAACTCTGAATGAATAATATCGTTCATTATTGGCAAATGATACATGGGATCTTCTTCCTATACCAATGGGACGAAATATTGTTAGATGCAAATGGGTTTACAGAACCAAGTATGGACCAGATGGAAAAGTTGATAAAAATAAAGCTCGTGTTGTTGCTAAGGGTTTTTCACAAGTTGAAGGCATTAACTATACTGGAACCTTCACCCCTGTTGCCAAAATGAACTCTATCTACCTTTTTCTTTCCTTCCTGCCTCTTCCAGATGGGAAGTCCATCATATGGATGTTAAATATGCCTTCTTGCATGGGGACTTGCCTGAAGAAATCTATATGGAACAACCTACTAGCTCTATACAAACAGACTCTAGCCTTGTATGTTGGCTTAAGAAATCCCTTTATTATCTCAAGCAAGCCCCTTAGGCTTGGTATGCCAAAATGGATAGCTTTCTTTTAGAAATTGGCTTTTCTATGTGTCATTCTGACAATAATGTCTACACCAAGAAATTGGGCAAGTCTCTTATCATTATTATTCTTTATGTTGATGATCTTATCCTTACTGGTAGTGATCCTAACCTTATAAACCATGTGAAGTCCAACCTTAAAAAGAAGTTTGAAATGACCGAATTAGGACACTTTCATTATTTTTTAGGTCTTCAAGTCTTGCAATCCAAGGAAGGTATTTCCCTTTCCCAGTCCAAGTATGCCTATGATATTCTACTCTATTTTCACATGGAAGACTGTAAGCCACCCACTTCTCCCTTTCAGTTTGGAGCTATACTTTTAGTCACTTGTACCTCCCCTGAAGTTGATGCTACTTTATACCGTCAACTTGTAAGAAAACTTTTGTGTCTAACCCATACTTGTCCTAGCCTTTCCTTTGTTGTTGGCCTTATTTCTGGGTTTATGCAAAATCCAAATGAAAGTCAATAGAAAGTAGCTAAAAGAATACTTGTTATGTTCAAGGTATAGTTTAGTTTGGGATTCATTAGAAGCATCTCCTCTATTGGTTGGTTTCACTAATTCTGATTGGGCTGGTGACCCTGATGATCGAAAGTCTATTGCAGGTTATGTGTTCACTCCTCGTTTAAGACCTATTACATGGGCCTGCAAGAAATAAAGTGCCATTTCTCTTTCTTTAGTAGAAGTAGAGTATTGTTGTGTCATAGAAGCTAGTAAGTAAATCCTGTGTCTTCGTCAGATACTGTCGGAGTTTGGCTTTCAGCAGCAGCATCTGACTACACTTTGGTGTGATAATCAAAGTACCATTCAACTATGCAAAGATCCATTCCAACATCAGTGCAACAAACACATTAAACTACACATGCACTTCATTAGAAAGCTCATTCATGACCATGTTCTTGAAGTGAAATATTGCTCAACAAATGATCAAATTGCAGACATATTTACAAAGGCTCTCACGGAGGCGAAGTTTACTAAACTTTGATTTATGGTTGGAGTTCAGGAAGTTGTCAATAAAGGGGGGATATGATCTAATGCCTCCTTCCTTCTCCTATTGTGTCATATTTGTACACCCTTAAATCCTATCCCAAGCTGTTCTTAAGGTGGGATGTTAGGATATTATGACACATAGGAAATAGTTATGTATAACTTGGTCTACTGTATAGTTAGGTAAAGTGTGTTTCTTTATGATATACTTTTGTAACTTACAATCTGATGGTCATGATATGTAGTGATCTAATGCTTCATTATCTCCTCAGTATTACAGACACTTGATCTGTGGCTTAACACCTGATTGGTCCATGATATCTATTTAAAGAGCATGGAGAGTCATCTGTAGGGTAACCGTTCATGAGAGAAGCTTATGTAAATTTTCATTTTTTATTAATAAATTGCTTGAAGTGTCCGTCTTGGCTCAGGTCGTGGACTGTTTCCCTCTTTAAGGGTTTTAACCACAACAAGAATACCGGTGTATTGATCTAGAATCTATTTCTGAGTGGTGTCCTTTGGTGTTCTATTTGAGGATCTTACCCTGTAAATTCCTACAAAGACGATTAAAACATTTAACTTTTTAAACTTTAACTCATGACCAAGAATGAACCTTCATAAAAAAAATTATTTTCTAATAAGACTTTTACTCTATCTATTCATTTTATTAGTGTCAGTATGTGCATACTTCCATCAGGGATCAAAATTCACTCTTTCCATTTTCATTTTAGGGGTCCCATACTGAAAATTTTGCATCATTCCATTAGGTCAGACATATCGATCCACTGATGGTTGTCCTCTCTTAAGAAAATCTAAATTTTTCCCTCATAGAGTATACTTGCTGATCCTTCTTCAGGTCATCTTCAGTTATAGTTTTATGATCAATCTGCAACCGTCATTTCATTAGGTCATAGGGTACGATTTCATTACATCTTAGGGTTTCATCACCAACGTCAAAATTTTGATTTTAAAGTGTAAATAAATGTTAGCAAGGGTATGAGGATGATTGCAAAATCATGCATGATGGTTTGTAAGTCATAGCTACTGAGTTATGATCTTTTAACCTAATTTAATTTTCACCTCAAAAACATGTTTTTGAGGTGAAAACAAAGTATTTTAAGTTTATTTGTATTTCATATGTAATTTTAAGTCGCTATATCTAATAATTGATCTCAACTAGACCAAAGCATCTCTCCTTGTTGCAAGACAAAGAACACTGCAAAAATCTAGTCAAATTGAACATTTATCCACCTGCAAAGACACAAAGAAGAAAAAGGCATTAAAACAGAGTTTTAAAGAAGAACAAGAAACTTTAGAAAAGTGGGTTTTTCAAGTGAAAAATTAAAATCCACTCCTAGTTAAGCCGTCACATTTCATTTTCAAATTCACTATCTTCATTTGCCAAGAAAGGAGTGAAAAGGTGAGAAAAGAAAACAAGCTTGAGCGAGATAGAGTGAAGAAAGCCCGGTGCTGCACTTTTGGCGGAGTGGTGTTGTGCTTTTGCCTGAAGCAGGCTGGTGCTGCACTTTTGGATACCAACGCTATGCCTTTCACCTGGCGCTACACTTTTGAGCAATTTTCTCAGTGTAAATTAACACATGCACTGCGATTTTGTTCTGGAGCTACGCTTCTGAGCGTTGGTGCTGCGCTTTTAGCAAGAGAGCCCAAAAACCTCCAAATCCTCAAGCAAACTTCAAAATTTGCCTCCTCTCCATTGCCACAAGTAAGTAAACATTCTTCACCTTGGTTTTGATTTGCTAATCTAAGTCACAAGCATTGTTTTCCATGTTTAATCTCAAACCCTAAAATCTCCCTAATGATGCTTAAACCCTAACTCTTTCCTATTCATCATAACACCCAGCTCTACAGTCTTAAAATTCCCCTATCCTTATTTCACTATCACCCTATCCATTTTCTCCTTTACCATTATTCCATATTATTGACATTCACCTTTGTCCCTTTTCCCAAGAGCAAATCTCAAGACACAAGACACTTCTTCTTATTCCCTACTCCTCCATTCATTTCCTAGCCACAACTTCATCTTCCATCCCCTCATTCCTCATTTCCATACACCTCAATCTTGCAAACATGGACCTGGAAGACCAAGACTATGAGGAGAAGAACATAGGCAAAGATACCTCAGTTGATAGAGCCATGCAATCGAGAGAACCACACAAGGGACGCAGGATTATTAGAGAAGAGTCATCAAACCTAAGGGAATTGCAGGCCTTTGAGTTGGCTATCACTTTCTTTAGATACCTTGCTGCTATGAATTTTGTGAACAGGTTGAGAGAGTGAAATATCATTCAGAGCTCACTAGACTCTTGGCAGCACATCTTCAGGACATCAGGGTGACTCTTGCAGAGGTAAATTTCACCATTTCATCTTCCATTATTTCAAATGCCACCAGGATTCCTAATGTAGGGGAGAAGTGGTTCAAGCGCTAGGATCTAGATGAGTTCTATTATGAACCTTATATCAAACCATAGTACAGAAATTAGGTGAAGGGACTATTTCCTTTTAGGTTTCTTGAGAACAAGCATGTCCCCGTGATGAAAATCATCATGAAATATTTCACTTGTGAGGGCAGGTTATCTAGGCTGTACACTTGTCACATTAGGCTCCTCATGCATTTTACCAGCCTGAGGATGTTAAACATCCCTTACTACTTGTTTAGGAGTATTGAGAAGATGGCTTTCATTCTCTAAAGGAAGCCTTACCCTCAGCAGAGGAGCAACCTTTATCATTACTCTCTGATGAGGGTCATTGTGCTTCATCATCTCAGTCTCCTTAACATCCCTTGGAAGACCCTTATTTCTCATGAGACCTTTAGAGGTCCTCAAATTCCTTCACTAGTGCATCAAGAAGGAAGAGGACCTTCTAGCCCAGTGAAAACAGATGAGGAGGCCAGCGAGACAAGAAATACTGAGGTACCCCTCTACATGACATATCATAGGGGCACTAGGAGATTATTTGTAGTAGATAGGAAAGTGTTTTCTCCATGGGATGTGGAAGGGACCTTGCCTTCTTCATCAGCTCATAGGCAAGTGTTTTCTCCACGAGATGTGGAAGGGGCATTGCCTTCTTCATTAACACAATAGGTACAGGTGCAACAACTACGCGAAGGTAAGGAAAATATGTCTGTCTAGAGTCTTGATGATGAGGAGGAAAGGGATTTTGACTTCACTGAGCATGAGGAGCCACAACAATGTTATACTCATCATGGTGTTGAAATCATTGACTTAGAGGCTCAGGACGAAGAAAACATCAAAGACATCATCATACAGGAAAGAGAAGCTCAAGTGAAAGCTTTGGCAGAAAATTTGGAGAGGGCCAGATATGTCATTACATACTTGAAGCAAGAAAACAAATAATTGAGTGACAAACAAGTCCTCATGGAGCTAGAAATGCTCAAGTTGAAACGACAAAGTGGAAAAGAAGCACAAGTCACTTTGACTCCTATTGAGTAGGAGATTGAATATGATAAGGATACTTGGCTTGAAAGAGTTAACCTGCACCTTGAGAATTTGCTACAGAAGGCTAATAGGGATAATCAGATGATCAGACACATGTTCTATCATTATAGGACTCGGAACAAGATTTGCAATATGAGAGTCAAGAGAATCAAAAATAGACTAAGGCAGGCCTTGAAAGGGAAGAAAGACGAGGATAGACTTAGGATGTTGGATGAAACTTCCTTGGCTCATCAGATCACATGATGATGGTGCTTCTCACCAATTTTGGGCAATTTTGAGCAAATTGTGTCCTTTTGAAATTTTTGATTTCAATACACAAGAAAACTACTTATAAGCATAGTGCCACCGATGATGCTCCCATTGAAGAAATGGCTTGCATTTTTGGATTCAGAGTGATGAGGACATGCACCCTAGCAAGTTTCAAAGTTTTTGAGGCAGAACTGGTCCACTAAAAGTTCAAAAAACACCCTTAAAATGACCTTCTGCCACTTTTTGGACACAAAGAAGCAGTCTTGGGAGAATCAAGTCTTGATGGGTTATATGAGCATCAAATTAAATAATTCTAGGTGTTTTGGAAAGTATACTTAAATATATTTTCAATGAGCTATATTGGGTTCAATTGGGATGTTGGGAAGGCCTCCAAAAGGGACCTGAAAGTGGCGTTGCACTTTTGCCTAGTGGCACTGCACTTTTGGCAGTTTTGCTCAGGGTTGCTATTTTCTAGTTTTTTTAGTGTAATCATGGATTATCTCTCAAGGTGGATGATTTACCATTGTAAATGGTGACTTGAAATGTAATTATGATACAAAAATAGTGATAGAGGGTAGATTCATTGCTTTGGGAGTTAGTTTGAGCTCAATTGAATCAATTTTTACTTTTAGAGGCAAGTTGTTGATGATGCATATATTCCTATTTCTTGTTCAGTATTAGTTAGATTAGCTCCTCATCTTAGGGATTCGACCCCTAAATATGGGGGGATGTTGAATACTTTTCTATATCTTCTTCTTCTTTCTCATTGTAAAGGGTTGCACTCATCTCGATGCTCAGACATTGATTGTACACCTTTTGTAAGTAGTTTGGGAGGAAATTAATAAGATTTGCATTTATTTTTATGGGATCCTTGTGGTATGGAGTTCTTGTATAGCTTCTTCTTCTATGATTTTATGTTTATATGTTTTATGTATGCCATCTATCATTTCATTCCTTCTAGTTGAATGTTTTCAAGTTTGATAGGTAGAATCCATTGTATCATTGCTCTGCCTAGGGAAATCATTCATCATTTCATGTTTTCTGCAGTCCAGGAAAGATCCATAGTTGTCACATGCCCTTCTTCGCTTGTCACTAGTCTTAAACATCTCATCCCATCAAGCACTTGAGTGCTAAAGCCTATGCCCACCTTTCCCCATTGAACACCCTGCATTTCTGACCTAATTTCCTAGACCTAAACTACCCAGCTCCTCTTGATCCGGTAAAGCCCCTTCAAAATCCAATCAAACCTTTGTGCTACTATACCTAGCCTAAAATCCTTTACCTGATACAGTCATCTTGACTGAGATCCTTACAAAGAGATCCCTCTCCCGACCTAGTAGGGCTAGCTACTTGGCTAAGCTTGGTTTGTGGTTACCCTAGCATTGCCTCCCTTCAGCCTGAGGTCAATCTAGGTGATAACACGTTCTTAATTGGAGGCTCAAATTTTCCTTTTTTTACCTGTCTCTTTTCTTTGTTCCAAATATTCATGTTTCCAATTGACCTTTCAAAGAAAACTTCGATGACCGATTTCTACCTTCTTTAATTCACTTATATAATGCACTCCTTAGTGCTTTGTGGGTGAATTAGTTGGAAGTTGATGCAAGTGATGCAAAGTAATGCGATCCTTGAACTAATTGAGCAATGTTATAACTCTCCTCAGGTAAGATGACTCTTTAAAGTACTCAAGTTCATTCTAAAAAGTTCTTCAATGTGTTTCGGGTGTGTTATTAGTAAACCATCATGAATTTAAAAAGAAAAAAAAATTGACGTCCACTTTTATCCAACTTTATCCTTCCTATCCCCTCCTGGCTGCCACTTCGCTTTTTTCCTCGCTCTTTTTTTTCTGCTACTCTCAAGGAGAGTTATGTAGGCTATCCTTTGATACCATGTTAAAGATTCTAGAGGTGGAAATAAGAGAGCTAAAATAAACTGAAAATAGAAGATGGAGTGAAACTAAATATTCACGTTACTCACTCATTGTTAAATAAGATTTCATAGGAGACAAGAAGCAATAAATGAGTGGAGTGAAAATCAACTAAGCTAAACTAAACTAAACTAATCTCAAACTCACCATGACACCTAGATTGATAGTTATGACACCTAGCACACAAGAAAGGGGTGATTGTTAATTATTTTCTCCAACGACCACCATTGTTCTAGTGTTCACCTCCTCATTCATTGTTTCTTTTTCCTCTCATGAATGTTCATCACGAAGTGCATGCACTAAGGCCCAATGTCCCTTGAGGCAAGACTTCCCTGTAATAGAACTGTCACAGAGCCATTACCATAGGAGAGAACTTTCACCTAAACTTGAGTTAAAGCACAAGAATTTCCGCATGACACAGGGTCGTGATTTTTGTAGTTGGGACCCATAAACCATGCATCATGGGGGAAACATCCTACTTACAATGGGGGAATGGTGTAGGCACAACAAAAGATTGCAAAGCCAAAGTTACCGCGTGAGGATCTCATAGACAAAGAATAGGATGCCATATGGCTCTGAAGGGAATGAATGCTAGTTAGCATGTGTGATTGCATCAGGTGGGATATGGATGTCATCACCCCCTCCTAAATATCATGGGAACTGGCAGGGTGGTGGGCTCCCAACTCCTCATCCATTGATGTGAATTCCAACACCCAAATCATGGATATTTTGTTATGATTGAGGATACTTTGATGTTGTTCCTACCAATTGTACCATGCCTCATGATACCATGTAATTGGCAAGTAAATTTTTTTCTCTTCAAACTCCACATTAGCTAGAAAATCAACTACCTTTTTTTCTAGAACATCGAGAATGTGACGTAATATTTGCATGAATGGATGGGATTGAGATTTTAATGCGGGAGATGAGAATCTCTAGCCATTACCTTTTCCATAATTTTCCAATGGAATCCCATCAAAATTCTCATGATTGTTGTAATAAGCAACTCAAAGTTGTCATCTACCTATAGTTTGAATTATCCTTTATTTTTTCCCACGCATAGACCTGTCTCCATAGAAAGTTTACCACATTACTACAACTTATGCCACAATTGCTAATATAAAGCATTAGTGCAGAACCTTCACAATTGCATAATATCTCGCCATATCTGGATTAATCAAGGTTTCATTTAGAAGCACCATAAAAATTAAGCTTCGCAAAACCTTTTGGAGGAGGGTAAAGGTTAATCAAGAATCACTTCTTCTACTTAGGTACTTGCTTTTGATCTGAGATATCATCAATGGTGAAATTTCTACTTTGTTTAGAATCCATGTCTCATGCTAATTAGCTTTCCAATCCTCTAATAAGATGGTCTCCCTAGCATTTTGTTTAATGAGTTACCATACATGTCCTTCTTCAGCTTCCTTTTTTTTAATATACCCTTATTTCTTTCTTTCCACGTCAACCACATTACAAAACCTGTGACCAAGATCCATGCACGATTAAGGACTATATTTTTTAAGATATTTAGTTTTGATTTCTCCATTGTTTCTATAAGGTTGTAGTTCCAATCTGAGTGCCCAAATAAAAGTAAGATTTGAGTCCATAGATGGTCATCAAAGGGATAAAGGTTTAGTAGGTGCTCCATATCCTCCTCGTGATTCCTAAATATAAGATAGATTGAAGGACCATGATACCCATTTTTCTAAATTTGATATCATGAAAGGGTCTTTCTTTTTCCAATCAGCCACAGGAATTGGGTGACTTTGGGCCAATGACCTTGTGTCCAATTTTGTGCCAAGTTGGTGCTCTCTCTCGGTATGTCGTTGTGTTTGGCCAACAATGCATAAGCTTCTTTTAGGGTAAACATTCCTTTCGTTTAATATTCCCCACAGTTTATCTTGACCTTGGTTATTGATATTTTGTGGTTTTGGAGCTCTTGAACTACTATATGTCTTAGTTTATTATGACAAGGTAATCACACAAATCCTCCAATATCTTCCATCCTAGATTAAGGAGATAGTTTCTAAAAGTCCACTACTATACAACGTTGTTGAATTGTTGTAAAAGCCTCAATATGTTGGAATTCCTTTCTCAATAACCCAATTGAAGTAATTGTTGTCGTGCATCTTTTGTACGTGAGGCCATTCATAATTTCCCAGAAAAACTCATGGATTTGAATAAAACTATGACTTGCTAGAGCCAGATTCCATATAGAAGAGCTAAAAAGGTATTCTAATCTTCTTAACTTAAAAGATAGGAAAGCTAAGCCAACCAAGAAAAATACTAGGCTACCAATACAGTATCCCAATATAGCGTTGGTATTGGATTAAAAAATAAAAATAAAAACACGAATCCTGATCATTTTTTTAAGACTCCAAACACTTCCAAATAAATAAATTTGGAAGTAATAAATTTGATTTCCAAGGTTTGTCTAGTAATAAATTTGTGAAAGATTACTATTTCTAGATGTTTGATTCTTAATGCAATCTTGAGATCTTTAGAAGTAGATTTACCACAATTAATCCCAAATACAATTGTCAATGGATTCCTTAGCTTAGCACTAAGAAGCTGAAGTTAGTGGACGTTCTGGTACTCTAGTTTGAAAGGATATGCTCACACATTTATCATCATTTGGCTCCTAGTTGGTGAAAGCTGCTTCACGAACTCCTGATATGACTGCGACCAGTAGCAGAAACGTAGAACTAGACTACTCAATTCACGCACACGAGTTTTCGCAGCCCCTATTATGCCAGAATTTGATTTTAATATGCCGGCAGAAGGCTTGTTATCTCATAACGGTACACGATAAATATTGGGAGTAACATAGAGACCATTTGCTTTTAGTATGCCGGCACAAGGCTTGTTATCTCGTAACGGTACACAATAAATATTGGCAGTAACATAGGGACCAGTGGTAATGTAAGAGTTGGAAATAATTAATTCCTACTTGTCTATGGTTATAATTCTCCATTTGAGGAGTTTGTTCCTACATTATAGGGATTTAGTTTTCTCTAGTTTACTGTGTGGTTGAGAGAATCTCTCAACCACACTACTGTACGTCTAAGATAGCATTCCTATCTTGAGACTATTGATTGTATAAATATCCTGTAATTTCCTCATTCATTAATATAGAAAATATATTGATTGAGCGACTTTTATCTTGGTATCAGAGCCTGAGGGCTTAGCCCCTAGTGGGCTGGGCTGCTCCTGGGCTGAGGGAAAATAAAGAGTGTAATAAAGAGTGTAGTTTTGTCCATCATATCTGTTTGAGAGAACCGTAAGGCGGTGGCAGCGAAGACGGTTTAGCAGGAGTGCTACTAATGGTGTTTTCACCTGGACGCAGCATAGTTTGGCGGATGAATTGGTTGCAGAATAGTTTGGCGTACGAATGTTGCCAATTTTTTTTAGACATGTTTAGTATGATTTTGTGATCGCGTTCCGTCATGATTTTATTTCATTAAATGGGGAAGTCATGATTCTGAGTGATGCATCGATCGGCTTAGATTTCGATTCCTTTGGCCAAATTTGTGCATTATTGGGCTTCAGTCAAAGGGTATTATTTAGGTTAAACTGAGTGTGTTTCCTTTTGGCATTCAATAGATTGATCCTTGAGGGTTTTCAGGGATCTGCTACTGTTCTTGAGGATGCCCTGAATGGAACAGTGACTGTTAGGCCACTACCCCTTGGAAGACCTACCAGTGATAAGGTAGACAAACAAGGAGCACACTTTTTTGGTATAACTATTACAGAGCAGCAAGCTGAAGCTGGAATAGTCGTTAGAGTCAGGCCATTGTACTGAACCCAACGAGAGGATCAGCTCATACTCGACAGTGCTGGACATGGTGGATCGGAGCGCCTTGACGAAGCCAGAGTCGCTGGCGGAGGCGAGCAGCAGGATCCACAAGAACTGGACGTATTTCCACGTGGAGCTGGACCTAAATATAATTTGATCTTATCGGATCATATTTGCCATGCGTGTCAATTTTATCTTACTGGTGGCATTCACAGTAGTGGGATTGGTCGGAACTTTCATCGGCCTCTGCACGATTCTCTGGATCCTCTACACGAAATTCCGCAACCCGGCGCGGCAGAAGAGCCGAAATTTTGTTAGGCCATTACCACTTGATTGAGCTGTTTTTATCTAGAAAGCCCTTACCGCTTGTACTGCCATTCTTTGTAGGGACTGCACTATTTTCCATGAGCTGGTATGGAAACTGAATTGATGGAAAGCAAAAGGTCCCGATTGGCTGCTTGTGTGATGTTGGAAAAGATGCTGGTTCGTGGTCTACTCAAGAGCAGTTTATGAAGGTTGCTAAAGAATTTAGCATTATGTTGATCACGTTCGATGACCGCGGTGGAAGTGTGGCTCCAGAGGCAATCTATTGCTCCAGCTCATGGAAAGTCATAGAGCAGTCATTTGGCGAGGAATTCTTGTGCTTGGGCCTCTGATCTGCATCGGCCTCTTCTTGAGAAGAAGAAGAATCGTTTCACCGGGACCATGGTTAAAAAAAAAGAAGGCACATCGCAGCTAGCAATCGTGGGTGCTATTTCAGGACGGTGATCCAAGTTTTGAGCGGGAAGTTCTTCAGGGAATGAGGCTTATGCTTCTCTCACCCGCTTCTCGGCACACTTTATATGAAGGCACACTTTCAATTGTGAGAAATCGACTGGTGATCAGATGTCTGTGGATAGAAACTCCGCCCGGAAGAGGAAGGCCTCTGATGTGATCGGTCTCCATTCTGGAAATGTCCGATTTCCGCCTAAACTCAAGCCCATCGTTACGGCTCTGCCTTGTCGGCCTGCTTGTAATGAGAGAGTCTTGGAATTGAAGGCCGACGCAACCGCTGACATCGAAGGTGAAGTCAATTTTATTTTGCCGACTGAGCATGTGGATGCTTGAAATCAATACTCAAATAGCTGAACAGCGTATTGGAGAGGACTTTGCAACGATATACAAAAAAAAATTCAGATCTTTATAAGAGAACAGAGGTTTTGATTCAAGAGTTAAGCATTCCAGTACCTGGATCGAAGCCATTGAGTTTTCCAACCCAGTTTGCGCAAAGTATTTTTACTCAGTTCCATGCATGTTATTGGAAACAAAATGTGTCGTATTGGCGGAATCCCCATTACAATGTAGTTAGGATTTTCTTTTTAACAATTTGTGCATTAACCTTTGGTTCCGTGTTTTGGGATCGTGGCTCAAAAAGAGATACAGTTCAAGATCTATTCAATGTGATGGGGGCATTATTTGCTGCTGTCTTGTTCGTTGGAGTCAATAATGCATCCTCAGTACAGCCAGTAGTTTCTGTAGAAAGAACCGTCTATTATCGGGAGAAGGCAACTGGAATGTATGTGCCTTTCCATATGCATTGGCTCTCGTTTTTTTTTTCGCTGGTGGCAGTTTGGCGCCTGAGGCATCCCTGCCAAGTTATGCTCCTGTGCTGCGCTTACGATTGCCACTGATCCACCTACCCTGTCGTGGCTTTCGTTTTCGGAGTTGCAGTATTTTGCTTTGAGGGCGTTTTGCAGCAGAGACGATGTTACTAGCTTTGCTATTGAAATGTTTTTTTTTCATTTCTCTGATGATATTGCAATATATTAGCCGTCATGACAATAAAACAGGTTGTAATGTTGTAATTTAAGTGACATTAGCCTGATCAACTATTGTCACAATTTTGAATGTGTGTTGGAACTGATCATTCCAACACTAAGCAAATTTGCAGGGAATGGTGAACACATGACAGTGAAAATGATATCAATTGAAGCTACATCAGAGATTGGAGGATGATCAAGATCCTGTTGCAGATTGGTAGCAAGAATGAGGCAGTATGCTTGAAAATTGTTATTGAAGGGAAAATTGTGTTCTCTTCATGGGGCTGTGAGTGCCTGTGTCTGGTGGACAACAAAGTAAATTTGTTTGTTTTAGTGTGGCTTGTGGGATAGACTCCCTAACATATATATTATTGTAACAGTCATTGTATGTACTAGAAACTTCAAATGTTGAAATGTAAGCCTTGCTAAGGCATTTGAAAGTTCGTGGTGATCTCAAAACCACTTTGTAATGGTTTGTGGTCAGCCTGAAACCATCTATAGAGCCTTAGTGGCTACAGGAGTTGCTCGATGGTGGCAAAGTGAGATCCTTGATCGCTCGATGGTAGCAGATCGGATCTGCCCGGTGGTGGCAAAGTGAGATCCTTGATCGCTCGGTGGTAGCAGATCGGATCTGCCCGGTGGTGGTGAGTGTACACAGGAGCTTTATGCTCGTAGGAGCAGGTGGGCCGCAGTAACACCTGGCTCAGACTCAGATGATTCTTTCTGAGTAGAAGGGGATTGGCGTTTTTCGCGCTGACAACAACGCTAGGAAGGCCAACTGGCGCGTCTGTTAGGCCAGTAATCGTGCCAATGGCACGGGTTTATCATTCAGGATCGTGCCAATTCACCTTCAAGTGGATCTGCAGGAGAGGTAGATCGGATCAATTTAGCTGTATTGGAAACGCCAAATTTGCAGATTGTGGATCTGTCCGAGGGCGGCAGATTGTGTTTTTGGAGGTTTTGTACATGCAATTCGTGTGATGATGGTGGATTTCACTATCATGACAAGTAGTCATTAAGGGGGGGAGTTGGAAATAATTAATTCCTACTTGTCTATGGTTATAATTCTCCATTTGAGGAGTTTGTTCCTACATTATAGGGATTTAGTTTTCTCTAGTTTAGTGTGTGGTTGAGAGAATCTCTCAACCACACTACTGTACGTCTAAGATAGCATTCCTATCTTGAGACTATTGATTGTATAAATATCCTATAATTTCCTCATTCATTAATATAGAAAATATATTGATTGAGCGACTTTTATCTGTAAGTCATGTGTTTCTCCATAGATGTATTTATGAATGAACGATTAGCACAACTGGTTACACAATGGAGGAAACATATGAGAGAAGAAATCGTTGCAAGAACCAGCAGGACACCGATTCCCGACTAGGCTTGTAACACCTCTTTCCACCACCAGTGCAATGTACCCTCCGAGTAATCGTTGATGGTCATGTTAATAGCGTGGTCGGGAAGTTATCCTCGTGAAATTGAAATTGTACAAGGTATTATTAAATTTTAGCACAACCACATTGGTATATAATTGATTGATGGGCATAATTTTCAAAGGTAGGTTGAAGTATATCATGTTGATTAGCATATATTAATAATATTTATTAATTGAAGTGTACTTTTATATGTTCATTGAGCTATATGATGTTGATCAGTTTATATTAATAATATACACTAGAGAAATAGTAGATGATAGTTGATTATGGTTGAACATGATTAATGAAAGATAATCATGCTTATTCATAGTAGATTAAAGTAAATAATGGTGGACCATAATTGAGTATGTATTATGGTTGTGCTAATTGAAAGCTAGCATGTAATGTAATGAAATGAAATGATTTTTTAATGTTCACTAGACTTAAAATAGTTTATGGGACCATTAGGTACTTATTTTTAGCTTTCTGCTATTCAATCCTTTTCCGATTCAAATTGATGATGCGCTGGCCCACCCTTCCAACAACTCCCTTGCTAAAAAGATAATGCCAAGAAACTCATGCTAACATGTTCTCAATTCATGCCAAGAAACTGATGCTAACATGTTCTCAATTCCAAAATGGAATGTTTTTCCTATTCCACTGCCGAGACATGCAAAATGTACACACCCATTCTTCCCAAACTTCTTTAGGACTTTTCCATGGTTCTGTTTTGCACCTAAGTTGATGCAAATTGGTCCTTAATTGAGCAATAAAAACTTTTCCCTTCACAAAATGCTAGCTCCAATCAACTATTTTTGTTATACTAAGAGAAATAGTAAAAACTAATATATGAGGAAAAATAATAAAAACTAATTAATTATAATTGAGCATGGTTAATGAAAAATGATCCTGCTTACTAATAGGAAACTGAAATAAATAATAGTGGAACATTATTTAACTCTTTTTGTTATACTAAGAGAAATAGTAAAAACTAATATATGAGGAAAAATAATAAACAATAATTGATTATAGTTGAGCATTTTTAATGAAAAATGATCCTGCTTACTAATAGGAGACTGAAATAAATAATGGTGGAACATTATTGACCATATATTGACTATGACTGATCGAATATAACCGTATTCTATGTATATATTATATAAGATATCATTACTGTATAGAGAGTTTTGTCCAGGTGAAGGGACATACACCTGTGCGTTTGTGCATGGCTCCCATTACTCGGTCGTCCTATTATACAGCGATTGCGACAAACTCTTTTCGTAAAGAATTGACCTGTAACTGGCAAGTGTTGTCATCCTCTGATATAGTAACGCATAATAATAATAATAATCACACCTTGGGAAGCTAATAATACTAATGCTATTTCAGGGGTCAATTTTGAAGCTCTGGTCCTTGACGATAAGCAAGCTTCACGAGTGTCGGGGCCACCATATCTCTTACCTTTCCAAGCTCTGAATGTTTGATATCTTCTCTGGTTGAAGATTCTGCTGCCCAGAGACTGAGAAGTACTGTGTCCTAACACAAATTATAATGACCTCACTGCAGTAACAAATGGAGGGATTTCGGTCTCCAATGCACTATCCGTTGAATTTTGATGCAGCGACGGAACTTTAATATATAATTTCATTGGTTTTTGCACTGCAAATGTAACTCTGGCTCTGCTAACTTACGTCCAGCGGAGTGCAGCGCATTACATGGTCATGCGCATAACACTCTCACAACCTGCAGACTGCAGCGGGCACCCTTAAACCGAGTGTAGTGTAGATGCTGATCATGGGAGGCAGGGCACAGACTCAACCATTGACATTGTGGAATCTGCCGGAGCCCCCGGGTAGCTCAGGGACTGTAGCAGAGAGCCTCTTACATCATACTAAGTGGTGAACCAGGGTGTGGGAAAGGTGTGGGAACAGGCTAAAAAGGAAAGATTATGTATTTTTTGTTTTTTTTCTAAAAGTGAAAACAGAAAACATTTGATTTTAGAATGTGAGGCTTTCAAAGATAGATATGCTTGCAGCTAGCTCTTAATATAATCTATTTAGAGAGAGGTTTGTCCAGAAGTGGGGAGCATTTATTTTGAAGCTTCACAAAAAGAGAGCAAAATACATCACGCAGATGAAGAAACAAACTGTTTGATAGACTATCTTTAACCTAGTAAAAATTAAAAATAATTTCTTTCTACAGACATTTTTCACAGTTTCACTTTCTGAGCCATTTTTCCAGCGATAAAATTGTGAAGGTTTCAGCCATATTTGGCCATCCCTGTCTTATTCCCAGCAATAAAATTGTGGAAGTTTCAGCCATACTTGGGCATCCTGGTGTCATGTATAAAATTAAAAGGTCAATCTGCCATACCACTGTCACTCGTCAAGCTGGAGAGTACGTGACTGAGCACTATATAACATGAAAAAGGTCAATCTCAGATACCACAGCCACCGTCAAGTCCGAGAGTAACTAAACTTTACAAACAAATAATAATTTTTTAATGTCTTTTTTTTTGTTTAAATCTCCTGGAAATTTGATTAAGTATATTTAGTTCATATTTGTTCAAATAACTTTTTTTCGTTGATTTTGATCCCTTTTTAAAAATTTAATAATAAATAATAAATTAAAACAAAAATTTTATTGATAAAATTAAATTTATTATTTATTAGTTACTCTTAGCATTGTTGACCTTACAGATTCCCATTGCATTGTCAGCACTATCCACAAATATTGCTTCTTTCTTTCTTCTCTCCCCTCACCGTACTGCTCAATAATTGAAATTCAGGAAATCTACCTTATTTTTAATTTTCAAATACGAAAATATTTAATATCATGGTCAGAAATCAAATGTCCAAATGGCGTATGTGAAATGTAGTTAAGTTTAGCATAAACAACTTGGCTAGAACAACGGCAATGGTCATGTTTGAAAGATTGTGCTAAGTTGTTTCGATCTTTTTCGGATAATTTCATTTTTTCATCGGTGATTTTTGCATTGGATCTCTTTTTCATGAACAATCTAAAATTTTGGTTATAAATTTAATTTGAATTTAAAATTTAATAAAATCTAAATCCTATAATTTTATAGAAACTCATTAATTTAGGTCTCGTCAATTTTTTAAACTTAAATTATTTCGGTATATTAACTTTATAAATTTTTTTTTCACGACGAAGAAGCATGATTGTATTTATACAAGATATATAAAAAAGCATGTATGTACATTCACTTTTGAAAATGTCCCATATAGATCTGGAGCAGCATAGACATGGAGCATATTCCAAAAATGGCAAGACACTGCCATGAAAATCTACAAAACCTGGGCTGTCAACCCGCAACAAGATCATCAAAGATCATATGGGAAACATAGGAGGAGAAACCTGTGGAAATAAAACAAGGAACAACATCATATGAAAACAAACCATACGGAGAGAAACAGAAGGCAAAAAGAAAATCCGAGAGAACCTGAGGATCTGCAAAGGAAAGCTAGAAATAAGGAGGAGAGAAACCCTGAATGGAAAAAATTTTCCTTTCAGAAGAAACCTGCATACACCAAAAACTTGGAACTGATTGAAGACCCTTCTCTGATAAAACGTCTGCCTGCTTATTTTGGGCCCTGATGATATGATGAATTGAACCACCCTCCATTCTATCCCAGAAAAATCTAATTCTATCTAATCATCCTACAAGGCGAGGCCTGGAAATGTTACTTTTCCTAGAGACGTAATCCACCATAACTTTTGAGTTTCCAAAGATTGAGACACCCTATAAATTTAGAAAGAGACAGAAGCTTAAAAGACCAGCAAGGGGCATCGCCTTAGCTTTACTGTTGGTGCCCCTCCCCCATTCTAGTGGATGAAAAATTGACTATTTTCATTTGCTAAAATGTGAACTCCACAGTCACATGATCCATTTTGTTCAGCTCCATCGAAGTATGCCCTTGGCAAAAAAGAATGCTCTTGGGAAAGCTCTTTACAAACCTAATCCTTTTGCTTGAGAGGTTTTCGCGGAATTGCTTCATAGAGAGTAACAATATTGAAGAAGATTTCTAAGAAAGGGGATCTTTTTCCATTGAAAATATAATTGTTGCGCCACTTCCATATGCTCCAAAGGGTGATAATGAAAATTGATCTCCATGAATCCTTTTGCTCGCTGCACCAGACAAACGCTTCATTTATTGAAGCGCGGGACATATGCTGGATACCATAGTAGTGGTCGAAAGATTGCCATAGTTGCTGAGATCTATTGCAAATTAGAGATAAGTGATAGTCGTTTTCCTCTGCTGGCTGCATATAGGACAAAAACGAGGACCCTGCCATCCCCGCTTCTTTAAGTTCTCCCAAGATAGATTTTTGTTATAGAAAGACAGCCATGAGAAAAAAATCATTTTGGAAGGGCATCCAGATTTCCAAAAAATGCGAGGGAAAGAAGGATTGAGAGGAGACTGCTTTATACCAATCAAATTATGATAAACATCTTTTACACTGATAGAATTCATCCCTTTCGAATTTCTCCAAATGAGACAATCAGACTCCGATGAGAGAAAGATGCCGCAATTTCTGAGACGAGTCCTGATGAGATCCCATTGAAGAGCGATATCAACCAGCATCTCCAAACTTCCTACATCCTTCCAAGGAGGAATTAGACCCTACCAGCCCGAGATTAAACTGTCCCAAAAGAAAATACCTTTCCTGTGAAGAAAAATCAATAAAGATTCGGGTACATTGATCTCCTCAGCACCGCTTAGAAACTAGTCTTTCCCAATAAGGATCTTTTTTCAGGATTGAAATCGCCAAATTAATTCTTTAGGAAAAAGCTTTCAATCTTACGAAGGCTTAACCATATTGAAGAGCCGTAAGAGGAGCCAATTCTTCCTTCCGTGAACCAGAATGATAGATCCTTCCTGCCCATGTATTTCTTCTGAATTGTGTTACTCCAAGGCCCTTCTTCATAAATCCCTCTCCACAAAGACTTGCATAAAAGGGCCTTCGAATGTCCGCAAGTCTAAAAGACCCCATCCTCCCATCCTCCCATGCTTTTCGGCAAAGAGATATTGGATAATTTTGAGACATGATATTTCCTTTTTCCTACTTGACCACCCCAGATAAAATTTGCAGTAAGCTTATTCATTGATTGAATTATGCTCGTAGGAAGAAAATACAGAGCCCAATAAACTGCAAGTTGACTTAGCACAGATTGCGCCAGAATCACTCTACCCGCCAGAGAAAGGCATCTATACTCCCAGACTGATATCTTCTTGTAGTATCTATCTAGAATCCATTGCTAGTCAGCCTTTGAGTATCCATTTGCTTTAATTTGAAAACCAAGATATTTAATTCCAAGACTGATGGACTGCACCTTTATTCCAAAAAGAGAAGATAACCACTCAACTTCTTCCTCGCTGATGTCATTGTGGAAAATGACTGACTTTGCACTGTTTATCTGTAATCCTGTAGCCTTTTCGAAGTTTTTTAGGATTTCATAGAAACATAACCATCTGAATCTGCATAAAATTCCAAACATTATAGTATCATCCACAAACAGATTATGAGAGATTGAAATGTTCCTGCAAATTTTCAGCGGAAAACACCTATTATCCTTGATGGCCTTGTTGAAGTGGAGGGTAAGTGAGTCCATAGCCAGTATGAATAAAAGCAGAGATAAGGGGTAGCCTTGGCGGAGGCCCCTGGACGGAAGGAAGAAGGAAGATGGAATCCTGTTTGTGATGATTGCATAATTCACCTTCTCAACACATGCCATTATCCAATTAGTCATGCTAACTCTTAAGCCAGCCTTTGCCAACAGGCACCTGATGAATCCCCAATCAAGGCAATCATATGCCTTGCATAGATCGATCTTGAGGATGACTACATCACTTTTTTTGGAGTGAATGGCAAAAAGAGCTTCTTGTGTGTTTGAAATCGCGTCTAGGATGTTTCTTCCGTGTAAAAAGCCATGCTAGTCATTTGTTAAGAATTTTAACAGAGTTCCTTTGATTCTTTCTGCAATGATTTTCGCAATTATTTTGTAAGAGATGTTACACAGAGAAATTGGACATGACTCCATGAAAGAATCTACATTTCCTTTTTTTCGAATGAGCGGTATATTAGTGGAGGAGGTTTTTTGATTGATGGTGCCTGACATCCTGGATCCTTCTACCATTCTTCACAGATCAATTTTGATGAGATCGAAAAAGTGAATGAAAAACTCTATTGTCCAACCGTTTTATCCTGGTCATTTATCCGTTTTAAAAATTTTCATTGTTCCTAACAGCTCCTCCTCAGTTACTGGCCAGAAAATTTGATCATTTGTATCTTCATCGAACATCTGAGGATACACTTCAATGCCCCACAAAATATCCTGAAATCTGCTCTCTTCAGATCTTTTGTACTGATTTTCAAAGTATCTCAGTGCCTCGTTTGAAATTTCCTATTGTGAATATAGGAAACCTACTCTTCCATCACTTATTTTCCATATAGAATTCTTTTCGTACCTCAAGTTTGTGAATTTATGGAAAAATTTTGTATTATTGTCCCCTTCCTTTAGCCATATCGCCCTACTCTTCAATCTCCAGAAAGATTCCTCCTGTTCTAAGATTTTTATTTTCTTCTTTTTTAGTTCCTTTATGTGACATCTCAATTTGAAAGATAGGAGCTGAGTAGCCATAGCTACCGATGCTCTGTCTAGTTCCTTTTGGATTTTCCGGAGATCATTTCTGTTAGATTTCCTTTTCTTGAATTGCCACTCTTTTACCACCTTTCGGATGTATTCCATTTTGTCTCTGAATGTCATTAAAAATGGAAAAGGATTAGAAGACGACATCTCACTCCAGGATTTTTTTATGACGTCGCTAAAACCTAGATCTTCTAAGAATGATTTGTTGAATTTGAAAGAGTAGCCTTTCCTGAAACCCTTTTCCTTCGAGCCTAACAAAATTGGTCTATGATCTAAAATGAAAACATTCTTAATCGCTGTGAAGGGCATGCCCAACATATCAATTAAACTAGTATGCAAAATAAATCTATCAAGTCACTTGGCTATATAAGCTTTCTCGATTCTTCCATTTTCCCATGTTGGATGCATTTGGGGAGGGAGGATGTCAACAAAATTCCTTCTCAGCAGCTCATTTTTTATTCTGTTAGCAAGGGGATCCTTTTTCTTGTTGATACCCCAGATTTCATCCATATTTAGTGTGACATTTAGGTCACGTGGAGATGTAGGCAAGCCAAGGGTAGAGTGCAAGCGGTAAGGGAAAGAACAACACGTCCAAAGAAGAATCGAGGCCAGGAGCATAGGGATGTTAGATATAAGATCACGAGCCGAAATGGCACGCCTATGTGAAAAGATACACAGGGATGAGGAACAGCAGAACCAGAGAGAAAGAAACGAGTCCAAGGGTATAAGATTGCAAAAAGGAATTCTGTGAAAAGATACACAGGGACGAGGATAGCGTTGTTCGCAGAAAGAAACTCCTCTTGAGAAGGAGACGCCCTGACAGAAAGCCATCCGGAGGAATGTGAAGCGGGACTAAGCGAAAATCATGCAAAGCTTTGTTCCAACAGATGTCATGGTTTATGAAGAGCGGGGGATGAGCGAGGACTTATCATGGAAAAGCTAGTGCAAAGAGACGTGGCATGGGAGTGGAATAGACGATATGCATTGGTCATGAAACGCACCTGTGCAAAGCTTATAGACTGTAGAACACCATGGCGTTCTCTCGTTGGATGACTTTACCAGCACACCGCCACTCAGTTGCCACCACATTAACTTTATAATTGTTATAAATTTAATTTGAATTTGAAATTTAATTTTTAACTAATTGAATTACATCTCATCAATCTTTTAAACGTAAATGATTCACACCCCACTAACTTCTAAAAAATTTAAACCTAGATTGTTTACATAGCTGATTAGAAAATTTATGCGCTTTTGTGTTTTGTTTAAATGGTGCTTGGCTTCATGAAAATCCTGCCCATCCCCATCAAATAAGTTAACGGAAACAAACGGTGTTGTCTACAGAGGCTGTAAATTTGGTTGGAAGTAGAAAATTCCTTTGGTTTTTTCCAAGGAGGCTATCAAGTAGCTGTCTATCCACTCTATGTAGGAGTAAGGCCTGTGCGTATCTATGTGATCAAGGGCAGCATGCGACCACTCCCAAGGCACACCCGGTGGGACATGATCGATGTCTGGGACAATGCGAATAGGTTAGGGATAAGGTAAAGCTTATAGGCAAGGTATGGGCAATGAGCAAGAATAATTCACTGAGAGTCAAGATCGTGGTAGGAGGGTACGTAAGCATATCCTTCCGGGAAGGGGGCAATGTGACTATGGGGAGCAACGTTGGAATTTTAAGATAGATTTATATTTTAAATGGGATGGTTTTCATATTTTTTAAGGTGGTTTTAAATTTTAACATTAAAAAAAAATGGTTTTGTAAATTTTTAAACTGCATTTAAAGAGAAAATCAACCCTTGACCGTCAAATTCCATCCTGGTGGAAAAAAATAGAATTTAATGACTAGATTGACTATCACAAGGTGATTAGTTTCCTTTGTTACAGGGTTATTTCCATGTCAACATTCCATATCAAAATGATTAAAAAGATGTTAGAATGGCAAATACCTTCATTTTCAATTATGGTGATTCACCAATTTAAAATGATTGGTGCTTCAGATTTGAAATTGTTATTCTAGTGTGGGGGTATTCGACGACATTTGAATCATTATGGTGATCTTCCAGTCCCCAACACCACAACTCCTATCGCTTCTATAGTCTGCTAGATCTCAAAGACCATAATGGCATTAGTATGCATTTGCATGCATCAATAAGAAAGAAGCCCTCCCCATCACTATTCTCCCATGATAACTTTTTGGCTACCATTAGTCACTAGGTTGTTGCCATTGCAGTATGGTTTCTTTTATAATTTCTCCCCCAGAATTCCATTCCATCACTTTTTGGCCAACCTTAGTCACTAAGCTGTTGCCATGAATAGATATATGAAGGGATCTATATAATAAGATGAACTTATTAAATTCGTTATCCTATATATTTTGATTGAATGTATTTTTTATTAGTAAAAAATGTTAAATTTTATTTAGTCAAAGAGTTCAGACAAGTTCAGTACAATCAGAGTCTTTGTCCCTATAGTTGGTTTCCCTCTCGCAAAAGGGATGGGGCAATCTAAAGGGAATGTTTTTGTGTGGTTTATTTTTCAGTATTCGAAATATACAAGTAGTGGAAGAAAGTCAATGGGGAGTGTCTTTGAAATGCTTAAATATATTTGGATCATACATTGTTTGTTTATATAAGATTAAATAGAAATAATATTTATATGTCAGTCTTTTTGATTAATCACATTTTTGGGATTGGGTTTAGTTTCGAACTAACTAATGTTGTAAATTTGGATCGAATTTTTGAACCAACTAAAGTGGTTCATCCACCACATTAGTTGGTTCGAAACGTAGACCCAATCTCGACAATGTGATTAATTCGAAAGACCTTGAAACATTGAGATATTCATTATGGATCATAAAAGTCTTAGATCTAATAGAAACAATATGTGTTAAATTAGTGTTTTTTAGTTGTTATATATATCTATATCTATATCATTATCTTATATCTCATAATCTACTATTCTATATATATATATTATAATTTTATATATATTTATTATATTATATATAATCCTCGCTATATAAAAGCAGGATTCCCACCCCACTAAAGTTTAGGATTGAGAAGCAAGTTTTGGATATTTAAGTTCATGTCTTTTCTCAGTTGATGTTTTCCAAGTTTTTAATTGCTTTCTTTTTCTAAAATTAAAGAGATAAGGTGTGGGGTTGTCTGGTTTTGAGGATTGTTTTTTTAATATTTTTTTCAATTTTTCATTCTCTTTTTATTGTATGTTTCTTTCAATGTCAATAGAGGAGCATCAATTATTTCAGTGGTTGTTACTTTTTTCCCTGGTATCTCTCATTTTGTTATGTGGGGAGGTTTTCATTATGTACAGATGGGGTACCTTTTTCTTACTAATTCTCCCCTCCTTTGGTATTTCAAAGGTTCAAAGTATGCCATATTAGAGGAGCATTGGTTTTCCCAATAAAATGGAAAAGAGTTTGGAAAGATTAGACAAGAAGCTCATGGAGACAATTTTTCCTAAACTTGTGGTAGGTATGGAAATATTGCATTTTAAAGATAGTTGGTCCAAATTATTAGTGATAGGTATAGTCATCCAACTAAAGAAGGATGGCTTCTTAAAATACATTGTCCAAAGTAACTTCCACACACATGCATGCACATGAATTTTGGTTGCCTTTTAGCCCAATGACTCATAAATCTCCCCAAACTATTCTTAATAAATTTTAGGGTCCTTTGTCACAAACGTTTAGTAGTAAATTGGGAGGTGAACTAAAGAGGTGTTGAAGTAATGCCTTGTATGGGATTCAAATTAGGGGTCCATTGATTTTGATATAAAGTTTGTAATCCCATGAAGTATACCCTAGGGTGAAAGATCATATGTTAAACCTTCCAAATGGAACAAATTACAAATAAACCTCTTGTACAATGAAAACACGGAGTTTTCATTGCACCATTAACAAACAAAACTCTAAAATAAATTTATCAACTAATAAAGGGTTGGAGGTTCCTCCCCTCTAGTGAAATTACTATTAGCGTCCTACCGTACCCTCCATAGTTATGGGTATTTAGGAGTTATTTAACTAATGTATGACATCGTCCTCTTTGAGTGAGATTTGATATCATTAATTAATGTGAAGGACCATTTTTATGGAATAAGGCCCATTAGGTAATTGGTACTTATTCATGTTGAGATTAATAGTGACTAGGCTTTACATAGTGAGAAATGGCTTATAGATATGGGAAGCTATGTAGTGGTTTTATGAGGATTATGCCCTTGAAGAGGGAAGTAAACATTTCTTACTTTTTGAATACTTTTGCATGTTTTATATTTAGATTTTCCTCTTTTATTTCTTATAGTTTAAATTTTGTAATATCTTTCTCTTCAATTTTGTCTATTTGCTATATAGGTATGCAACAGAAGATAGGAATTATAAAGCATGGATTTGACATTAAGTTTTTAGGCTTGAGAAGCAAGTTTTGGATATTTAAGTTCATGTTTTTTCTCAATTGGTTTTTTCCAAGTTTTTAATTGCTTGTTTTTCTAAAATGAAAGAGATATGGTGTGGGGTTGTCTAGTTTTGAAGAATTTTTTTTTTAAATATTTTTTTCAATTTTTCATTCTCTTTTTATTGTATGTTTCTTTCAATGTCAATAGAGGAGCATCAATTATTTGAGTGGTTGTTACTTTTTTCCCTGGTATCTCTCATTTTGTTATGTGGCGTGGTTTTCATTATGTACAGATGGGGTACCCTTTTCTTACTAATTCTCCCCTCCCTTGGTATTTCAAAGGTTCAAAGTATGCCATATTAGAGGAGCATTGATTTTCCCAATACAATGGAAAAGAGTTTGGAAAGGTTAGACAAGAAGCTCATGGAGACAATTTTTCCTAAACTTGTGGTAGGTATGGAAATATTGCATTTTAAAGATAGTTGGTCGAAATTATTAGTGATAGGTATAGTCATCCAACTAAAGAAGGATAAATTCTTAAAATACCTTGTCCAAAGTAACTTCCACACACATGCATGCAAATGAATTTTTGTTGCCTTTTAGCCCAATGACTCATAAATTTCCCCAAACTATTCTTAATAAATTTTAGGGTTTCTTTGTCCCAAAATTTTAGTACTAAATTGGGAGGTGAACTAAAGAGGTGTTGAAGTAATGCCTTGTATGGGATTCAAATTAAGGGTCCATTGATTTTGATATAAAGTTTGTAATCCCATGAAGTATACCCTAGGGTGAAAGATCATATGTTAAACCTTCCAAATGGAACAAAATACAAATAAACCTCTTGTATAATGAAAAACCGGAGTTTGCATTGCACCATTAACAAACAAAACTCTAAAATAAGTTTATCATCTAACATAGGGTTGGAGGTTCCTCCCCTCTAGTAAAATTACAATTAGGGTCCTACCGTACCCTCCATAGTTATGGGTATCCAGGAGTTATTTAACTAATTTACCACAACGTCTTCTTTGAGTGAGACTTGATATCATTAATTAATGTGAAGGACCATTTTTATGGAATAAGGCCCATTGGGTAATTGGTACTTATTCATGTT
Organism: Pinus taeda; assembly: GCA_000404065.3. Taxonomy (NCBI): domain Eukaryota; kingdom Viridiplantae; phylum Streptophyta; class Pinopsida; order Pinales; family Pinaceae; genus Pinus; species Pinus taeda. Next base: position 234,581 of record APFE030090163.1, read on the forward strand.
GAGATTAATAGTGACTAGGATTTACATAGTGAGAAATGGTTTATAGATATGGGAAGCTATGTAGTGGTTTTATGAAGATTATGCCCTTGAAGAGGGAAGTAAACATTTCTTACTTTTTGAATACTTTTGCATGTTTTATCTTTAGATTTTCCTCTTTTATTTCTTATAGTTTAAATTTTGTAATATCTCTCTCTTCAATTTTGTCTATTTGCTATATAGGTATGCAACATTAGAGAATTATCTTCTTGTTTTCATATGTGTTCTAACATCTATATATATGGAGATCTATTATTCAATGAGTCATCTAGTTGGACACCTTTGATACCTAGCAAGTATTACCACACTAAACAAAATACATTCATGGATTTGATCCTTTGATGGACCTTTTATTATATAAAAATCCCCCTTTTCTATACCTTAGACCATCCTACAAGAATGATTTCAGTAGTCATCATCAAGTACATTGAACACAAGAATGAAGCAATGAGTATTTTATGTATCTAGGAATCGTATAGTGCAACTAAAGGTATGATTGATTCTACTTAATTAGAAATTTAGCAGCATGAAAGACTTAATGAGTACCATTTTTGGAAACTCCACAATATATTAATTAGAGGGCTATAATTGCTAACGTCCCTCTAAATTTCTACAAGCTTGGAATACTTAGTATTTGAAAATTTCATTAGTTTGATAATCTTTGGGGAGTAAAATAAATATTTTTAGAAGTGATCCAAAACATTGTGGATGACCTATCTCAAAATAATCCTCACACCACATTGATCAAATTTCATAGCTTATTGGTAACATTGCTAGTCCACTCGCATGGTCTAATGTCTTCCACATGAAGATAGAAGGAACTTTAGGAAAACATGCCTACCATCCAAATCAATCTCAACATGAATATGTCCACTTTCCAAACCCACATAAAAAATGACACTTCCGCCTTCAATGGTAACATCAACTATTAATTAAAAGTATGAAATCATAGGTTGTAGCTAATGGATTGTGGCAAATATTCAATGAGCAGTGGCCATCATACTCGACCACTCTTTTCTAAAAATCAACCACATATGATGTAAAACTTAACTATCATATACTTTTAGGAATAAGTTTGATGTATTTAATCCAACATGATGACCAACACATAGTGGGCAATATTTAATGAGTAATGGGCATCATAATATACCACCCTTTTGTAACACTCAGTCACATATGATGTACAAATTAACTATGATAGATCACTAGGAATAAGTTCGATGGATTTAATCCAACATGATGTGTGGTTCAGGTGAAACAATACTTTTCCTTCTAGGGTGCTAATGATGAAAAATCCGAAATCTAGGTGTGTGCATTATATTTGGATAGAGAGTAGTGAAAATGGTGAGAGTTTCATAAGAAGGCATATGGAGGGGACATTTCTGGGAACTAATTTGTGGATGTCATATATGCTTGATTTAAAACTAATACTAATTTTTTTGGTATTTTGACCAACTTATGTCATACCATCACAATGGAAGACTTTACTACTCCTTTAAGAGATTGAAAAATAGAATAAAATGTATGCCTAGCCAGATTCTAAAAGAAAGCTATCCATTTTGGCATACCAAGCCCGAGGAGCTTGCTTGAGACCATAAAGAGATTTCTTAAGTCGACATACAAGGCTGGAGTCTGTTTGGATGAAGCCAATGGGTTGTTCCATATAGATTTCTTCATGCAAGTCCCCATGCAAGAAGTCAGATTTAACATCCATCTGATGGACTTCCCATTTTAAGGAGGTAGCAAGGGAA